>CAUYLG010045899.1:0-14306 GCA_963573385.1 Cacajao melanocephalus | reverse complement strand
TGTGTGTGTGTGTGAAAATACTTCTTTACTTTTGCATTCTACAAGATGCTCTGAGTTACTTTGCATCTTTCTTATCGCCAAAACTACCATCTCTTCATGAACCTGGTTTTTTTGTTAGAGGGTGGTATTAGATATGAAGATCTGTGGTACTAGGTGTGCTCATAGCTGTTGTGGTGCCATTGCTTATAGTCCTACTGAGTAGACAAGAGATAAATATACGTGTGTATATACCTGTGTATATACACATATCTACAAATGTGTCTGTATGTAACAATCTGTCTCTCTCCTGTGTATATACACATATCTACAAATGTGTCTGTATGTAACAATCTGTATCTCTGTTAAGGTAAGCATGAATTAATAGTGATGCATCCAATTCTGATTCATTGCTACAAGGATCTTTCTAGCCTTGCTCCCTTGTTTATTTGTAGCTTTCTTTCCAACTGTGAGAAATATGGCTCCCACCATCCAACATTCATTTAACTGATGTCTAGTGGTATAAGAATCGTTACACAGTATGCCCATAGGAAACAGCATTATCAATGTGCATACAGTGCTTACATAAAATTTTTTGAACTTTTAATCTTCAAAATTTCACTGATTTTCAGAGAGCAGTAAAACTTTTTTTTATAGATTTGTAATATAGTTTTTAAACATATTTTTAATTCTTTCCTCCCATCTTCTGAACTCTTGATAGAATTTTTAAAATTTTTGAACATTAGGTTTATTATTTTCCCTGTAAAGGTCTATGAATTTTGACATATGAATAGCATCATCTTTCTACTATTATAGTATTTACAAAATAGTTTCACCATCCTAAAAATTCCTCTGTGCTTCACCTATTCAACCTTTCTTTTCTCTCTCCCAAAACCTTGGAGACCACTGATTTCTTTACTGTCTATAATGTTCCCCTTTTCAGAATATCATATCATTGGAATCATAAAATATATAGCTTCTTCAGATTGTCTTTTTTCACTTAGCAATATGCATTTAAGAGTCATTCTGTTTTTATAGTTCAATATTTTATTTTTATCACTGAATAATATTCTTCGTATACATATGCCAAGTGTGTTTAGTCATTCACGTCTTGAAGGATACTTTTCCTTTTTCCAGATTTTGGTGAGAATATGCTGCTAGAAACATTCATGCAAAGGTGTTTTGTGAATATGTTTTCAATTAGGTTGGGTGAACACCTAGATACACAATTGCTGGGTCATATTAAGAGCCTATATTTCGAAGGTGTATAAAACACAGCAAAATTGTCTTCTAATAATGCTGTAACATATTTTATTCTCCAGTTCAGTGAGTATTATTTTTGCTCTGTATCCTTTCCAGTGTTTGCTATGGCCAATTTTTTTATTTCTGTTGTTGTTGTTGTTATTATTTTCACCATTCTAGTGGATTTTTAGTGATCTCTCATTTCTTTTTTAATTTGCAGTTTTGTGATGCCAAATGAGAATGAGCCTCTTTTCATATGCTTATTTTCCATCTGTGTCTTGTCTGGTGAGGTGTCATTTCAGAGCTTTTGCCCATTTTCTAATTGTTGTTTGTTTTCTTAACGACAATTGTTGAGTTTTAACAGTTCTTTGTGTATTTTTGGATACAAAACCTTTATCAGATATATGCCTTTCAAATATTTCTCCCAGTCTGTGGCTTGTCCTTCTGTTATGTTTATGGTACCACCTCAAGACTGTGAGACCCCAGGAGATTCTTGCTTTCATGACAATCCACACTTAGCCTCCAGCAATTCATCAAAATTACCATTAAGGATTAGTTTATAGTTCCAATAACCTCTGCTCTAGATAAGTTGGCTTCTCTAAAATAAAGTTGTCTGAGATCAGATTGATGTTACCTTTTTTTGGTCATTAATCCCTATAGCATGTGAACTTTAATGTTTATAAGTATATTTCTTGGTAAACTAAACATTGACTGGTTCCTAATAGACTTCACTCAAGAGATTCCCATCCTTGCACTTATAGTAGTGTCTCATAATGTATTCACACTTCCAAAAAAATAGAAGTATTAGAATGTAGACCAAAATATGAAATAAATTTTCATAAGCCTATACTGATATAATGAAATACCATTATAAATGAGTAATTACTAAAGATAGGAATACAAATCTTCCATAAAAAAGAATTCCAAACAAATTATATAGATATTGCCCCATCAAGGATGTGGCCTATAACTCCTCATTCCATAAGAGTGGATGACACATAAGAATTCCTTCCAAAAAGTGTAGTATGCAATGGGGCTGGGGGCCAGAATAACTTAACAGTAGAGGAACATGGTAAACTCTACTTCAGCCAATTGTCCAAGACTAATACCATGCTGGTAGTATGACAGTATGTTCCCTAATCCGATGTGATACAAGTGGTACTTCTTTGTTTCTGTGGTTTTCCTCTCAAGAACACATAACCTCATTCTAATGATGAGAAAACAATCAGACAAATTCTAACTGGGAGACATTCTATAAAATATCTGACCAATACTCTCAAACTGTCAATATCCTGATAAACAAGAAAACTCTGATAAACAGTCATAGTCAAGAGGAGCCTAAGATCATATGATGATTAAATATAATGTAATACCCTGTATGTAACCCTGCAAGAGAAAGAGAGACCTTAGATAAAGACTAAAGAAATCCGAAAAAAAACCTATAGACTACATAATAATGTACCAATTTTGGCTCAATTATCTTGACACTTGCGCCATACTATTTGCAAGACATTAATAACAGGAGAAAATAGGTGTGGGGTATATGGAAATTTTCTGTAAACAATCTTGCTGTACTTCAGTAAATCTAAAACTGTTTAAAAATTTTTTTAAAGTTTATTTACAGAAATTAGTGACACATAAAGTAGAGAAGAGGCTAAGCTGAAAAAAAAAAACACAAAAGGAATTAAGGTAGAGACAAGCGTGTCTGGTAAACATAATTTATGCCATAATTGGAAGATACCTGCATGAGTTGGGAAACAATACTTACTTGATTAAGTCTAGCAATGACAAATATGCAATTAGTTCTAAAAGGAAAACTAAACAAAAGAAAAAACTAAACAGAACAGAAGAAAATTCTTCATAAAAAGGACAAAAATACGTTCTATTAACAACTGAGTGAAAGCATTCATCTATTTTCTTACAGAAAAAATATACCAGCCTCCTAATAATTAATATCTATATGCTAAACAAACACATTTTTGTATTATCCTTTGGTTGTTTATATAAACACAAGCACACACATGTTAGCAATCACAATTAAGAATTATTTCACTTTTAAAGTGGAAAATCTTGATTTTATTTTCCCGTTGTGTGAAGATTAACATTAAGACACAACCAGAAGCAATACTTTACATTCTTCAATACAATCCAGTTAACTTGATTAGATTGAAGGATGCAAAGTATTGTTTCTGGTTGTGTCTGTGTGGGTGTTGAGAGAGAAGATTAACATTTAAGTCAGTGGACTGGGAGAGGAAAAACCACACAGTAATGGTGGGCACCATCCAATCAGTTGCCAGAGCAGCTAGAAAAAGCAAAGGGAAGAAGCTGGAAGAAGCTGGCTTGCTGACTCTTCCAGCTTTCATCTTTCTCCCGTGCTAGATGCTTCCTGCTCTTGAACATCAGACTCCAGGTTCTTCGGCCTTTGGACCCTTGGAATTACACCAGTGGTTTGCCAGAGGCTCTTAGGCCTGCAGCCACAGACGGAAGACTGCACTGTTGGCTTCTCCATTTTTAAGGCTTTAGGACTTGGTCTGGGTCCCTACTGGCTTTCTACCTCCTCAACTTGCAGATGGCCTATCCTAGGACTTGTCATCATGCGAACCAATTCTCCCAAATAAACTCCCTTTTATATATACATAAAGCCTATTAGTTCTGTCCCTCTGGAGAACCCTAACGTACATTGTAGATATAAAATATCAGATGATATAAGACATTGTAAAAGAGAAAGTAAATGTTCAGTTGCATACCTCACCTAGACCACCACCCAATCCGGTCCTTAAGAAATAGCAAATTTTAGAAATAGGACCACCAATCCGATCCTTAAGAAATAGCAAATTCCATCAGAATTAATTTATGTGCTTATTTTAAGGTAACAAATAAGCAAAAAGGAATAATTTTACACATTATTTTGCCTGCTAATATTTTGCCTATCTCTAAAGGATTCTGTGTGGTCTATACATAGACATCACCTTCACTTAACATTTTAATATTTTGTCTTAATCATTTAATCTTTTAATTACAGAGGTATACTATAATTTATGTAAGTTATCTCCTTAAAAGGTATATTTAATTTTCAATATCTCATTGATTGTACACTACTAGTATTTATATTCATTAACATACATTTTGTATTTTATCAATATTTCCCTGGAAGAAAAAAAGATCAAAAGACGATAATATTTTATTTGAAGAAAAAGCAAATTTCTGTCTAAAAAGAGTCTTTCCTCAACCTTGTTAAAATCACATTTCACTGTTCATTCAGTTGTCAATCTTTTTCAATGAAAATTTGAAAAATTGTATATCAGTGTTGCATGCATTTTCTTTTCTGCAGGTAAACTTTAGAATAACCATGTTCCTTTGGATTCTTCACTAATAATATACATTTCATACATACATCTTTTCTTTGGCTAGAGGTTAGAAATGATTAGAAGATATTAATTCTGTGAATAGACAAATATTAAGATTTTTTAATTATTATTACTTAAAATGAATTAAAATATGCAGAGAAATAGGCTGTGACATTAATGGCAGAGGTATAGCTTTAAAAGTGTTGCTCTATTATAAATATTTTTTAGGTACAGGCAGATCTGAAGGGCCTGAAAACTCTTAAGGATTATAAACACAAATCACAGAATCTGGCCAAGGGTACAAGTAGTAAAATCTGTAACAGTTGATCCATTGATTCTGCCCACTCAGCTGGAAATCAATTCTTTGTAAGTGAACATGGCTCTGAATTTATGTAGGAGCCTGAAGCCCTCAAGGAGCGGAAGTCACTCTGCTGCTAAGGCCTATTTGAGGTGACAGTTTCTGGCAAACAAGTTTGTTAGTATGTTTTTAAAAAAATGACAGTTAATTCACTTAACCTTCACTCCCTTTGTCTCAAAATTGCAAGTTTTAAAATTATCTGTACAACAGAAAATGATTCTCAGCCAAGAAAAGCATACATTGATCTATAGATTAACTACATACCAAATATGTGGAATATATCATGTGCAAAGTATTTTCAGAAATTAGAAAGCGGCATAAAAAATGAACTCAAAATGGAAATGCTCACCAAAAACACCAACTAGAACTCACATGTTTTGTAATGTCCAGGTATCAAAACTAAGTTTCTAATTTAGGGAAACAAAACAGCAGCAAAATTATTTTTACATTGTAAGTGCCACCTACGATATTTTCATCATATTTTTAATAAATATCCAGTTTGGATTTCTCAAAAATAAAAACCGTATTATGATGCATATATGCTATTTAATAATATAGTTTACCTTGAGTTTATAAATTCCAAATAGAAAACTGTTCTTTAAAATTCCATTAACTCAGTTCTTATTTGATTGGTTTTAACAAAGCCATATTTTATAATAAATTCAACAATTCACCTTTATTTTAAATGGACTAAAATATGGTGATTATATATGACTTTATTCTCTAATTTAAGCTATTTATTCCACCTGTAACAATCATAATGCTTCCTTATGTCATTCATATTAATAGCCATGTCTTTCTCTTTGAGTAACCATATCTCAATATAGGAAGCATTCTGCAGTTTGCTTCTATTTATGTCTCATTCACACCCAATGAACATTGTATGTACCAGTCTCCCAAGAGGGAAAACATTCTCAGCGGATTTGAAAGTTAGCTATTTTGCACACTGTTCTAAAAGCTTTGCTGACTTTTTGATATATGCCAGCCCATGTGTAGCTAATCCAGAGTTCTCTTAGGCAATGCTACCTCCATCTTTCTTTCACTTAAAAACAAGTGGCCATGAAAACATTTCATTAGTGGAGTATTGCACATCAAGGATTGGGCTCTTTCCTTCTCAATAATGTATTTTTAAAAATGTAAAACACAGAGGGATTGAACTTAAGGTATATTTTTAAATATGTCATAAAAACAAGTAAGTTTGCTATGTAATATTTCATGAGAATAATAGACAAAATCCCACCCAAAATGTAAAGAAAAAGGTGTATTTAAATATCATCAATGTGATTAATTTCAAAACTTAAAGAAGGTCACGACACTAAGGAAGAAAAGCAATGTCCAGTGTTGCCTAAAGAATACGATTATGATAGGACCATTTCATTTTCCTCGCACATAAAATGTGATATGTAGGGAGCAGGTCTTCATTTCTGTTTGATGATGAGCTTATTTTAAAATGGTGTCAAATACAAAGCATTGATGTTCAACAATACTACTATTTGGTTATCCCTTCAATTATCTTTTAAAATGTGTAAGAATATGTTATATTCCATTTTATATGATTTCTTACATATACTATTAGTTGAAATTTATTTTTTATTTTTAAATTATTTTTTGGATACATAGCAGGTGTGTATATTTATGTGGTACATGAGATATCTGGATACAGCCATACCATGTGTAATAATCACATCAGGGAAAATGGGGTATCCCCAGTCTTTAGCATTTATCCTTTGTGTTACAAATAGTTCAATAATACACTTCTGGTTATTTTAAGATGTACAATTAAATAGTTACTGACTATGGTCACCCTGTTTTGTTATCAAATACAAGATCTTATTCATTATTTCTAATTTTTTTGTAGCCATTGATGACCCCCAGTTCCCCCCATCCCCACACCAACTACACTTCCAAGCCTCTGCTTAACTATCATTCTTCTCTCTGTCACCATGAATTTAATTGTTTTAATGTTTAGCTCTCACAAATAAGTGAGAACATGTAAAGTTTATTTTTCTGTGCTTTGCTTATTATGTTAGGAATATGTTTTCATTATAAAGCTTTTACATAATACAATATAAAAATAATCTGGTAATTAATATTGTTCTTAACTAGAAGATGGAAGATTCTTTCTAAAAAAAAATCATGTGTATATAAAAATGCCTGAACACTGATAAAATAATGTATCCTTCTATCACAACACAAAAGTAAAATTATTGTATTTATGTCTTCAAAATACACATTTTATAGATTAAAAATTTTATTTCCTTCACAAATCATTCCTTGCTTCTTATCAGTCCCATCTTTCTCTTTGTTCATTGTATTTTAATCTTTACTATTGCTTTTAATTAGGGAACTAAGAGATCTGAATTTTGAAAGAATTTAGATTTAAAAGATACTTCAGCTCCAAAATATTAAAGCATTTTGTTTAAATCTTAATTGCATCTTTTAATTTAATATTCAATTATATTACTATTGTAAGGTCAAATTGAGTGGAGATTATCTAACTTTATTAACATTGGCATAATTAATAAAAGGATAAAATTTTCAGAGGTCATCTGACTCTTGTTCAGGATCATTTCTTATTGATTGACCAGGAAATGGAACAGTTTGAGGTTTTCCTCTAATTATTTAAAGCCATCTTCACTTATCTCATTACATATTTATAATGTTTCAAATTAATGATGATGATTATATCTTTATAAAGGTTACTGTATAGGATTAAGCCTTTGCTATAAAAAAAACTGCTGCAGTTTTTCAAAATATTAAATAACAGAAAGTATAGCCACTGATTTGGAAAACCTGCATGTAAGTAAGGGATCATCAGTTAATAATTTTAGTAATAATTTAGAGCAACTTGTATACTTAAGCTCGGAGTTCCATAAGCCACATGTAGTGGTTTCAGGGGATGTAATATGGCACTATATAATATGAAAATAGTGTTACTCTTAAGCAATATTAAAGCTTCTACTCAAGGAGTTTACACTTTCCATAGATGCATTTGCATTTTTAGTTTGCATTGGAAATTATAAAGATCATTTAAAAGAAGTAATGTTTGATGAATTTTTATGAAGTTGTACTTTTTGCATATAAAATTTTATTAATAATACAAAATGGTGCTTTTTTTTTTTTTAAGTGGCAAAATCCCCAACTAACCTGCTCTGTTGGCTCCTGATATCAGGTGGCTCGACAGGGCTTTTTGGAATACAGGGCTAGAGGTCATTTAAATGAAATTTCATATAGAGACATATATAAAAGCATTTCACTTAACTAGAAAGCATTATAAAATATATGTTCAAACATTATTAAAGAAAATCCATTTCCAGATAAATATGAACTTTAGTGAAATTGAATAATATTCATATACACTGTCTGCTTGTTTATGCTTTATTTTCTATATGCTTTATTATTTTCTAACATTCAGAGATTACATTTTAAAAAGAACCAACGTAAAAATATTGCATCTTAGTTAAATTTTTGAAGGTCAATGTTAAATCTATTTTTATTTTTACCAAATGGTACATTTTTCATATGAATATGTAATTATTTTTCTGAAATTGTCAGAAAGGGTAGTACTGTGAGTAAAAATGTAACTTTTGTGACCACGAAATTAATTCTGTTTTATGACAGTTTTTATTGAATATGACTACAGCTAATGAAGTATTCATAAAATTATAGGTTTGGGAAAGACCTTGATAATGCAATTAGTCTATCTCCTTTCCTGATCACTTTAAGACACTTATTATTCCATTTCTTTCTGAGAACTACAGGAAAGACAATTTTATAAAGTCTTCCAGTGATAATACATTTCAAGTCTTTTTAAGCAATGTGACAATTCTCTTTTTGCAGAGGTCTTCTGCTTTGAATTATGTTTTATCTTTTAAAAGTGGCTGAAGATAATAAATTGTACCTGCTAAAGTAAGATTTTCTTTTTGCCCCACATTTACTTTTTTATTTATGATGAAAATACACATCCAAAAGGTAGTCCTTATCTTGACTATTTTTCCTCCTTGCATCTTAGTACCAGTTATGTTATCTCTTAAATGATTCTTCTACTACTGAATAGATAATTTTATTATTTTTTTAATGTTAGACTCTTTTGCAAGACTGTGATGACTTTTAGCTCGAATATAAGTTGATACAAATTATTACTATAAGTTTCAAGGCCTTTTCACAGAATCATGTGTTAAAGGCAAGATCATAAAAAAGATGTAGAGGATCCAAGAGTTGATGCATAAGAACAAGCAATTATATAAGCCATCGCATTCATAGAAACCAGAGTGACTTTAATGATCTGGAAAATCCTGTAACTGTTAATACTAGTATCTCATATTCCAAGATAGAATCTTTTACAGAAGGGACTCATAGATTTGTTTTCTTTTAGAGACAGGGTCTTGCTCCAATACCCACGCTGGAGTGTAGCAGCATGATCATAGTTCACTGCAGCCCTGAACTCCTGAGCTCAAGCAATCCTCCTACTTCAGCCTCCTGAGTAGCTGGAACTACAGGCGTGTGCCACCATGCCCAGATAACATTTTTGTAGATAAGGCATCTCACTTGTTCTGCCCAGGCTGGTCTGTCTTGAATTCCTGGCCTCAAGTAATCATCTGGGCTTGGCCTCCAAAAGTTCTGAAATTGCAGACATGAGCCACCATGCTCCACCGGGAACTCAGAATTGATTGATGTTCATGTCTATAATTTTTGGTAAAACTGAAATCCAGACATGAAGTACGTCTATTCAAAACAGGGTACAAAACAAAAACACATAACATTTTCCCTATATGTAAAAAAATAAAACTTAGTTTGACTTTCTTATCACTCTTAAAACTGAAGTTTCTAATGTATACTTTACTTGGAACTCTATCTAGATTTCTATTTCTTCCCAGTTCTTTGCTACTCTATGCCCATATTTCATCAATCATTATGTGCTGGCATAATATTCATTTTGTCACTTTGAGGACATGTACTTAGGTTTATCTTTTGATTTTAATGTTTAATTTATAAACCTTGAAAAAAGTATTTCTAGTTATTGTTATGAATAAAAATGAGAAAAGTAGGTATCATGTATTTTTATACAAGTTTTTTTAAATCTTTTTAAAATAATTACCAGGCCCAAAATAAACTAGGTAAATTTTTTTGGTATCAATCTCAGGAAACAGAATTCATAGTAGCTGGATCACAAAGACTCTGTATCTAATTTTACTCTCTTGATTGAACCAAAAAACAAGTCAAAAAATTGTTCAGAACATGACATTTTTATGTTATTAATTCAACAACAGAGTCTTACAAACTGCTGAAAGATAGAAACAGTTGTGTTTCCTGACCAGAGAGTAAAGATACATTTAGAAATTATGTAACCTTCTGTAAAGGTTGCTTGGTTCATAAAGGCTAAAAAGACAGGTTGCTCTTAGAAGTAGTAGGAACTCTTCAAGGGAAGCCGAGCTGTCTGTAAAGCAAGCAAAGGACAAATCTCTACGGAATCATTGTGTGAGAAGGAAAAGATTAGAACAAGAAATTTCAAAAGTAGTACTTGAGTGAAGACTAATGTAGTGACAACACAATATTCCAACATAAAAATTTCTTCACAGGCCTATATTAATTGAGCCCATTGATATTTGGAATTCTTGGATAATATATATTTCAAACATTCCCTGGTTGTCTAGTAGTTAAGATTAGGCAGTCTCCATATATATATTCTTCCCAGATATATATATAATATATATATATATAATAATATATATATATAATAATATATATATAATATATATATATTCTTCTTATAAGAATAAATATAAAACTCAACAGACAAAGAGAAAATTGGAAAGAAGAAAGAAGTTTATACTATTTGTTTACAAAGGGAAGATGAAAATAATATAATTTGACATTTAAAAAATCTAAAATACATTATATTTAACAATAGAATCATGAAAGAGTCTTATTTGAGAGCTCATTAAGGCTAATTTAAATTTTAATAAGACTAGTGTTATTGGCAATCTGAGGTGTATAAATTTGCAATTTCCATCATTAATTATATTATTATCCTTCTCAAATTAATTCAGACCATAAAAATCATGTTACTATCTATGTAGTTACCTTTCCCTTTATTCTACTGACGCTGGTTTGAGTATATTAAAGAAAAGAATACCAAGGAATACTAATTACTTTTCTTTCTCTGTAGAATTTATTTAAAATTATAGAACTTAAAATATAGTTATAAACCCTAATATATTGCCATTACAGACATAAACTGTATTGGTGCTGTCATAATCAAGAAGCCATATGGTATGAGATGTTAAAAATAATTACTGATATTTGAAACAGAAGCCCTATATTTTAAAACATTACAAAGCATAGACTAGAATACCTTTCTAAATCCTTATATTTGTTTCCACTGATAGATTATTCTTAATATTTGATTTTTGTAATTGAGAGATACTAATCTCTTTTTAACATTTTCACTCTAACCTGCGTTAACAATAAATTAATTTCCAAAATGAATAATTGGTGAAAACCAGGGTAAAATATCATTCAAAGTAGCTACTAATGCTAATTTCTATTCTCATTATTTAGTTTTGTGTGTTTTCTTAGGGAAGGGAAAAAATTAAACACAGACAGACCCCTTCTTTTTTTGTATCCTTATTCAGGCATTTGTCAAAAACTTTTCTACCGCCACTTTCTGGCTGTGCAAACTTGGTTAAGTCACTAAATGTCTCTCAGCCTTAATTTCTCATCTCCATGTGGGAAAGAGAGGAGATGGCCACCAAGGAGAAGCTGCAGCCTCTGAAGGATTTCCACAAGGACATCCTCAAGCTCTCACTGGGGAAGAGCCCAGGCACACGTCTGAGGACGAGGCCGAGGGAAAACCTCTGCAGAGGCAGAAGTGGTCTAGAAAGACAGGCTTGGTGCTCTCCGTGGCTGGTGCTTCATGGGCCTGGGCAATGTCTGTCCCTTCCCGTACCTCTAATACAAGAATGGTAAAAGTGAATTTCTAATACTTCCCTGTTTTGAAGCAGCCTGACTGTGTTTTTCTTGGAGATCATCATCATAGACCAACACACCTCTGAAGGGGGTATCACTGACTGGGAAAATGTCTGGCCCTTGTTCTCTGGCATCAGCTATGCTGTGTCCCTCTTGAATGTCTACTATGCCATCATCCTGGCCTGAGCTACATACTCGCTGTTCCAGTTCTTCCAGAGGGAGCAGTCCAGGACATACTGCAACCACAGCTAGAGCTTATTTGTTAGGAATACATCTTTAGTCTCCACCTGCAAGTATAATCATAGTATCAACGGCAAAACAACAACAGCGAAACTGACTTTACGAAGTTGGAATCTAGGTTCCAGTCGACTGAAGCCCAAAACCAACTCCATTTAGCACAAATACAATACATTAGGACCTCTGGAAGTATGAAAAAAAAATAGTAGTTTTTTACTTCCTTAGCAAATAGTAGAAAATTACCACAGATCCATTACCAATGGTAGTAAATGGATCCACAGATCCATTCCCATTAATCATATTTTCCCCACTAATTTGCTTTACAAAGGCTAAGATAAGGTGAAGCCTCGGCCATTTGCAGAGACTGAGAAACTAGGACATACATGATTATTCATTTTTTGCCTTATAACTATTGTAGACAAAAAGACAGTATCTGCTTTACAAATTTAGTAGACTGAAAAATTGTTAGGTAAAAATCCAGTTAATTGGACACTAAATTAATGCAGCTAATTAAAACTCCTACGAAGCCTTTCTCCTGAAGTCCCCCTTTCTCTCTCCTAGTTGTTGTCTTCTGTGTCCTTAGCTTTCTGTTCATGTACTTACTGTTACGGTACATTGTATGATAATTGATCTTCCTACATAGCTTTCCCTTTCACTAGACATTTAGTTTCTCTAAGATATCAATATACAACCTAGTACGTAAAAGATAACCAGGATATGTTGACCAGTTTTGAAAGAATAAATAAATATGTGTGCTAAGGATGACATCTCCAGTTCTAATCATTAACATTATCATTTTTCTTCCAGCTGTGGCCTATTACATGCATCAATGTGGTCCACTTCTTAATTATATAAGTCTGATTGCTTTGGGAGATAAGTGTTTTCTGTATCCCTAATTTTACATCTGTGGACCTCCAAGGGGATAATTAATGGCATTGACTCTATCATTATGTCACAGGTAACTGGGGTTCATGTTATGTTTTCTAGAGGAGACCTCTAAGAGAAGGTATATATACTCACATATGTTTTGAAATCACTTAATGAAGAGAGAACACATTTATTATGAGAATTTTCCAAAACTAATAATTCATGAAAGTTAATAGGTGAAAGTATATACATATATTACAAGTATTTACAAGATTCTGAAATTTTTGAATTTCTTAATATCTTCTCTTCACAAAGTAACTTGACTATTTAAGGATACTTCTATATCTTACCGAAATGTTAATGTGCCAATTATATGTAAGGTACAAAAACAGTTTTTGTGTTGGCTATATTTCCAAATGCTAATAATCTGTGACAGTCTCTCAATAGTAAAAGTTTATTTTAAAGCTGTCAAAATATAAAGAAAAACAAAAAGACGGAAAGAAAAGAAAAATAAGATAGAGAAGCCATTCCTGTTGTTTGAAAGAAGCAGCAGAAATAAATGGACACAAAATAGTTCATAAGCTGTAATATTAAGGAAAGTTGAGACTTTAATTTAAACAGAAAAACATAGTGTATTTCACTGTTCCTGGAAACAGAGAAACAGAATATGATTTACATCTACTGTTTGCCATATCCCTCCACATTTCCCCTAGTTTTTCAACAGTAGGCTAAATCTAGTAAGAAAAGCACAAAGAGGTAAATGACAAAGGTGAGTAAAGTATTTGGCAGCATTTAAACAACATAATACAGGCTGCATGTACATTTGCCCTTGTGAAGGTAAAAGGAAATTGTATTGGAGAAATACTCTGATTTTAGTAACTACCTCTTTAATACCGCATGCAAATAATTTGCAAACAGCAAATAGTTCCATGATTTGCTCTAGGAGCAACTGTGTCTTAAGCAACTGATTTCTTTTTTACTTTTTCCTTAGCTTGAGAATCTTTTTTTTTTTTTTAATTGCACTTTAGGTTCTGGAGTACATGTGCAGAACATGCAGTATTATTGCATAGGTACATACTGGCAAAGTGGTTTGCTGCCTCCATCCCCCTGTCACATATATCTGGCATTTCTCCCCATGTTATCCCTCCCCAACCTCCCTACCCCCTGCTGTCCCTCCCCTGTTGCTCCCCAACAGACCTCAGTGTGTGATGCTCCCCTCCATGTGTCCATGTGTTCTCATTGTTCAACACCTGCCTATGAGTGAGAACATGCGGTGTTTGATTTTCTGTTCTTGTGTCAGTTTGCTGAGA
>CAUYLG010045898.1:0-66850 GCA_963573385.1 Cacajao melanocephalus | reverse complement strand
ATATTGATTCTTCCTAATCATGAGCATGGAATGTTTTTCCATCTGTTTGTGTTCTCTCTTATTTTCTTGAGCATTGGTTTATAGTTCTCCTTGAAGACGTCCTTCACATCCCTTGTTAGTTGTATTCCTAGGTATTTTATTCTCTTTGTAGTAATTGTGAATGGGAGTTCACTCATGATTTGGCTCTCTGTTTGTCTGTTATTGGTTTATAGAAATGCTTGTGATTTTTGCACATTGATTTTGTATTATGAGACTTTGCTGAAGTTGCTTATCATCTTAACGAGATTTTGGGCTGAGAGGATGGGGTCTTCTAAATATACAATTATGTCATCTGCAAATAGAGACAAATTGACTTCTTCTTTTCCTAATTTAATACGCTTTATTTCCTTTTCTTGCCTGATTTCTCTGACCAGAACTTCCAATACTATGTTGAATAGGAGTGGTGAGAGAGGGCCACTTTGTCTAGTGCTAGTTTTCAAAGGGGATGCTTCCAGTTTTTGCCCATTTAGTGTGATATTGGCTGTGGGTTTGTCATAAATAGCTTTTATTATTTTGAGATACGTTCTGTCAATACCTAGTTTATTGAGAGTTTTTAGCATAAAGGGCTGTTGAATTTTGTTGAAGACCTTCTCTGCATCTATTGAGATAACCATGTGGTTTTTGTGTTTGGTTCTATTTATGTGGTGAATTATGTTTATAGATTTGCATATGTTGAACCGGCCTTGCATCCCCAGGATGAAGCCAATTTGATTGTGATGGATAAGATTTTGATGTGCTGTTGCATTCAGTTTGCCAGTATTTTATTGAAGATTTTTGCATTAATGTTCATCATGAATATTGGCCTGAGACAAAAAAGTTGTGTCTCTGCCAGGATTTGGATCAGGATGATGTTGATCTTATAAAATGATTTAGGGATGATTCCCTCTTTTTGTATAATTTGGAATAGTTTCAGAAGGAATGGTACCAGCTCTTCTTTGTATGTCTGGTAGAAATTGGCTGTGGACCCATCTGGACCTGGACTTTTTCTGGTTGGTAGGCTATTAATTGCTACCTCAACTTAAGACTTTGTTATTTGTCTATTCAGGGATTCAACTTCTTCCTGGTTTAGTCTTGGGAGGGTGTAAGTGTCCAGGAATTTATCCATTTCTTAAGAGCTTCTGCACAGTAAAAGAAACAATCATTAGAGTGATCTGGCAACAAACAGAACGGGAAAAAACTTATGCAATATACCCATTTGACAAAGGGCTAATATCCAGAATCTACAAAGAACTTAAACAAATTTACAAGAAAAAAACAAAAACCCCATCAAAAAGTGGGTGAAGGATATGAACGGACACTTTTCAAAAGAAGACATCTGTGCAGCCAACAAACATATGAGAAAATGCTCATCATCACTAGTCATTAGAGAAATGCAATCAAAACCACATCTTCTCATGCCAATTAGAATGGGAATCATTAAAAAATCTAGAGACAACAGATGCTGGAGAGGATGTGGAGAAATAGGAACACTTTTATACTGTTGGTGAGAGTGTAAATTAGTTCAACCATTGTGGAAGACAGTGTGGCGATTCCTCAAAGATCTAGAAATAGAAGTACCATTTGACCCAGCAATCCCATTACTGGGTATATACCCAAAGGATTATAAATCATCCTACTATAAAGACACATGCACACGTATGTTCATTGTGGCACTGTTTACAATAGCAAAGACCTGGAACCAACCCAAATGCCCATCAGTGATAGACTGATTAAAGAAAATGTGACATATATACACCATGGAATATGATGCAGCCATAAAAAAGGATGAGTTCATGTCCTTTTCAGGGACAAGGATCAAACTGGGAACCATCATTCTCAGCAAACTGACACAAGAACAGAAAATCCAACACTGCATGTTCTCACTCATAAGTGGGTGTTGAGCAATGAGAACACATGGACACAGGGAGGGGAACATCATATACTGGGGCCTGTTGGGGAGTTGGGGGTGCTAGGGGAGGGATAGCAGCGGGTGGGGGGATTGGGGAGGGATAACATTAGGAGAAATACCTAACATAGGTGACAGAGGGATGGATGCTCAAACCACCATGGCATGTATATACTTATGTAACAATCCTGCACAACCTGCACATGTACCCCAGAACTTAAAGTATAATAATAACAAAAGGCCATACCTTTCATTTTTAAATGAATTTTTAAATTAATAGTACACTTTTATAAATGAGTAATTATACTTTTAATTGCACAAATGTCCATCAAACATTATCCATTTCAAATGCTACAAAGCACTGGGCATTTCCAGAAAAGTTTGTTATCTGTTAAATGGCTGCCATGGAAATTCTTTTAAAGGCTGAGTAGAAACCAGACCTGCATTAAAGCACTTTAGTAGTATCAACACAAGAACTAATTAATTTTCTTCAAAGACATTAAACTAGTTTGGAGTTATGACTGTAGCACTGAAGGAAATGAATAATGGTAGTACTAGCAAATAACTGTCTCTTTCAAGCAAAGGGTAAAGTTATAGAGTGCTAATCCTCCAGTTCTTATAGCAGAAATACAAAAATCTGCAAGTGGACACATACACTCTCTGGTTTCATTCTCAGAAGACTAAAGAATTCCAAACATGGAACAATTGTTTGTCGTGCTCTTTCAGAATGTGATCAGCCAATGTCTGCGAGTGACCACAGGGAAATTCACCTGTTTTACCCTGAATTTTTAGAGAAAATACAAGAGACCCTTTTGTGAAGAAGAGTGTAAATTTAATAGATCCTGAGTGTATTTGCCCAGCATTCCCTGAAGTCCACTTTAGGGCTGGCATGGTTGCCAATCATCTTTGGTCAGCAGAGCCCCAGTTAAAAATATCTGCCTGCTATACCAAGAATGCAAGGATAGTATTGCCTTTTAATGATTCTGCTTGGCTGCCTGTTTCCCCAGTTTCCTTCTTGCTCAACAAGCACACTGTTACAGGTTGGGTTGCTTAAGAGTAGGCTCAGCTCTCAGCCTTACTATCATCTTTTTAGACATCTTTGCTCCATAAATGCCAACTGGAAGAAGAAGTGAATATGCAGATCGAAGTGTAAAAGAAGAAAGATGAGGCAGAGGTCCAGGTAAACTGCTAGTGTGTGCACTGTGGAGGCCACAGAAGCAGAAACATGGAATGCCAGAGGCTGGGAATGCTGCTACAAGTTGTAGGACTGCATGCTACTGTCTGAAACTTGTCTGTCAATGGATCTAGAACTTCCATCACCATCTGATCACCAAGACCACTTCTGTGAGACCCACCCTGCTCACACCAACACAGCTCCTGTTGGTCCTTTGCCCTCGACCTGTGATATTCTAGACTAGTTCTGTTATCAGTTGTGGCTGAGTATAACATCTATGTAAGTCATCTCTTCTGCTGTCTTAGCTGAGGACTTTTTTTTAAAGGTAGGCTAATCAGTAGAGACTAAGATCCTAGGATTGACCTTCCATATGAGCCTTCATCAGAGACATTCACACCAAATACTGCAGATGGGCCTCATGATAATGGTGGACATGTTCTTTTATTATCTAAATCACATTATCATGGCTGGGCATGGTGGCTCATGCTTGTAATCCCAGCACTTTGGGAGGCTGAGGCAGGTTGGCCAACATGGTGAAACCTAGTCTCTACTAAAAATACAAAAATTAGCTGGGCATGGTGGTGTATGCCTGTAATCTAAGCTACTTGGGAGGCTGAGGAAGGAGACTCGCTTGAACCCAGGAGGCAGAGGTTGCAGTAAGCCAAGATGGTACCACTGCACTCCAGCCTGGGCAACAGAGTGAGACTCCATCTCAAAACTTAAAAAATAAAAATAAGTAAATAAATATTTTAAAAATCACATTATCAGTATTGCTACCCACTTCTCCTGCTCACCCCATGTCAAATTCTATTTCACTGATAGATAGGCAAGTTGGAGAGAGCTAGATTTGATGTCAGAGAGACCTGAGTGGATCTGTTGCTTCTCAGCTCCATGACCTTGGGTGGGTTAATCAACCTCTTAAGCTTGGGTTTCCTTATCTATACAATGAAAGTAATAAAATCAAACTAATGTAAAGATTAGAGGAAATGATGCATGTACAGCTGCCAGCACATAATAGGCTGACCTTAGGTCAGAAACATAATTTTAAAAAATTGTTTCTTCTTGCTCCTGGCCCACCCGTAGTATCTTGTTTGGTAAAAGACGCATTAAACTATTATACAAAAAGTTAAGGAAGTATAATATAGAGAAACTTGCATTTCTGGAAAATTATTGAACTATACCAAAGCCATAATAATCCCTTAGAAAAGTAGATTATAAAAGTGTATATACTTCTCATGCTTGTTACAAAAACACAAGCATACACACACACACATTCACATTAATGGAAAAAGTCTTGGGACTATGCAGTAAGAGGTTATCAACGGTTCCCTGTATGGTTGGTGAGATTTTATCTTTCTGCACAAATGGATTTTCTAATTTTCTTCAATGAATTGCATTACTTATGAAATTAAAATCCATTTCCAAAACCATTTTGTAGCATTTAAATGGCATTGTTAATTTAAAATACACCTTTATCCCAGTTCCATCTTTTGCATCAGGACATGGACAGCCTGGTGCCCTGGAAGCTTTCCTACTTGCACAGTGGCACAGGAACAGCAGGTGCTCAGGCCTGTGTCTTAAGGTCCAGAGTCTGAGAGATAAGGGAGAGAGGACCTGGTGAAGACCCAATGAAGAGTGCCTCTTTATTCTGCAAATGGGGGAAATTGCATTGCTAGATTAGGCACTGACTGGATGTTCAATGCAAAACACAGGAAATGTTCCTGAAGAGCATCAGGCAGGAAAAGGCAATGCTAACCTGGGGAATGGTCTTCTAGGCAGGAAATCTATCTGGAAGAAATATAAAGTGTATAAGGGTATCCAGTCAGGATCTGTCACTCCTAGATTTTCTCCCATATCTTTCTTAATTACTTTGTCCCAGTAGGACTGCCCCATCCCATGCACCTCCATGCCATTTCACACCTCTAGATCTCCACTTATACTTGTGCACGTGCACACACAGGCACACATGTGAGCACATATAAACACATACTTGTATTTTCCTGTTGTTCAGATCCTGTTCACAGAAAAGGGGCAAACCTACAAGATCCAAGAACCTCCTAAAGGCTAGGTTGGATTAGGTGGAGAATCTTCCTTGGGAAAGCTAGCTGGGGGCAGCACGGAAAAAGGGAGACTTCTAAATATGGTTGATCAGAAAAGCAAAGGTCTGGGTCAGGGAAGAGGTACCCCAGTACCCCAACCTAGGGAATGAGCCAAGGCTAAAACAGAAACCATAGATCCCAGGCCAGAAGCCAAGAAAATTGGGAAACTGACCAGAAAGAAACCAAGTGGGCATGCAGATTAGTAATGCACAAGTGCTTGAAGTCAGGCAAACCTGGACTTATCCATGCTTCAACACTCCCTAGTGTGATCTTGGGAAAATATCCTTACCTCCCTAAGCCTCGGTTCCTCATCTGAAAAATGAGCTTGATTATGCAACCTTAAAATGTTGTTGGGAAGATTCAATCAGGGCGGACATACACATTACTGTCGGCCTGGCTTAATAACAGGCTCAGCTGTGTGGCTCTAGCCTGACCATCCAGCTTCAAAGCAACAGAGTCTGCAATGGAGAGTGGGGAACCCCAAGGGCACATCAAGTGGGGATGGCCCTGACATGGCTACCCTGGGTGCCCTTTATGTAGAGAGTTTAAAAGTAGTAATAAAATGGAATAAAAAGTGTTCTTGCATAGGCAAGCTGAGAGCCAAATCATGAATCAACTTCATTCACAATTGCCACAAAAAGAATAAAATATCTAAAAATACAGCCAACAGGGGAAGTGAAGGACCTCCTCAAGGAGAACTACAAACCACTGCTCAAAGAAATCAAAGATGACACAAACGAATAGAAAAACATACCATGCTCATAGAAGGGAAGAATCGATATTGTGAAAATGGCCATATTGCCCAAAGCATTTTATAGATTCAATGCTATTCCCATTAAATCACCATTGACATTCTTCACAGAGTTAGAAAAAAACTATTTTAAAACTCATATAAAACCAAAAAAGAGCCTGACTAGCCAAGGCAATCATAGGCAAAAAGAACAAAGCTGCATCATGCTACCTGACTTCAAGCTATACTACAAAGCTACAGTAACCAAAACAGCATGGTACTGGTACAAGGACAGACACATAGAGCAATGGAACAGAATAGAGAACCTAGAAATAAGACTGCATACCTACAACCATCTGATCTTTGACAACCGTGACAAAAACAAGCAATGGAGAAAGGATTCCCTATTTAATAAATGGTGCTGGGAGAACTGGCTAGCCATATGCAAAAAATGGAAATTGGACCCCTTCCTTACACCATATAAAAAAATCAACTCAAGATGGATTAATAACTTAAATGCAAAACCCAAAACTATAAACATCTTAGAAGAAAATCTAGGCAGTACCATTCAGGACATAGGCACAGGCAAAGAATTCATGACAAAGATGCCAAAGGCAATTGAAACAAAAGCAAAAATTGACAAATGAGATCTGATTAAATTAAAGAGCTTCTGCACAGCAAAAGAAACTGTCATCAGAGTGAACAGACAACCTCCAGAAGGTCTAATATCCATTATCTACAAGGAACTTAAATTTACGAGAAAAACCCAAACAACCCCATTAAAAAGTGGGCAAAGGACGTAACAGACACTTTTCAAAAGACAACATATATGTGGCCAACAAACATAAGAAAAAAAACCCAATATCACTGATCATTGGAGAAATGTAAACCAAAACCACAATGATTTTGATTTCACACCAGTCAGGCTATTATGAAAAAGTCAAAAAACAACTGATGGTGGTGAAGTTGTGGAGAAAAAGCAACACTTTTACACTATTGAGAGAGTAAATTAGTTCAACCATTGCAGAAGATAGTGTGGCAATTCCTCAAAGATCTAGAGGAAGAAATACCATTTGACTCAGCAATACCATTACTGGGTATATACCCAAAAGAAAATAAATCATTTCATTATAAACACATATGCATATGTATGTTCATTGCAGCACTATTCACAATAGCAAAGACAAAGTGGGAGCTGAACAATGAGAACACATGGACATGTGGGAGGAAAAACACATACTGGACACTGGGGCCTATCAGAGGGTTGGTGAGGAGAGAGAGCATCAGGAAGAATAGCTAATGAGTGCTGGGCCTAATACCTAGGTAATCTGTGCAGCAAACTACCATGGCACCCATTTACCTATGTGTCATACCTGCACATCCTGCATATGTACCCCTAAACTTAAAATAAAAATTGGAAATCGAAGAAGAAGAAGAAGAAGAAGAAGAAGAAGAAGAAGAAGAAGAAGAAGAAGTAGTAGTGGAGGAGGAGGAGGAGGAGGAGGAAGAAGAAGAAAGAAGAAGAAGAGGAAGAAGAAGAAAAGTGTTGTTGCAACCACTGAATCAATTCAGTATTCACTAATACTGAATTGTGCCAGCAATTCTAAACAATGTCAGTGCTAACACTCCTCCCTTCTAGGGGAAGCTGCTGCACCCCTACATCCCCTCTCATTCCCACCCCAGCTTATAGAATACTGTGGCCTGAAGAATTAGCAAAGGAAATGGCCACCACCAAATTCTCATCTCTTTCCCAAATGGACTGCTGCTCCTCTGAGTGGAGAGAGGAAACAACAACCTCTCCCTCCCTGCACGGGGCCAGCACTACAAAGGTCCTCAGGTTGACCATTCATTTCCCTCCCAGTGCTTTTGAATGAGAAGGAGTAATAATCCACAAGCCAGCTCTAATTCTTGGTACCTTTAATAGTGAGGCATGGTCTAGACTGGGTGTGTGGGTATGTTGACAGAGGAGAGGAAGAGGGAGGGGCCCCTGAAACAAGATAGTAAGATCTCCTTTTTGATCAGGGTTTTCTGCTGAAGTTCTCCCTGGAGTTCCCCCAGGACTTTGTCTGAGGCTTCTTCTCTGTAGAAATTTGAAGCGCCCCGGTTTCCCAGAAAGGATCTCCCATGTGGTACCTGCAAGTGTGGACTAAGGCCTGCAGGCCCAGTGTGGAAGAATGACGAGGTGCTGCAGACAGAACAGATTAGCTGGGCCAACAGGGAAGAGGAACTGAGACCCTGAAAACATTGAAAACTCAGACATGTAAACTAAATAATCAAAGCTGGCTGGTGTCACTGGGAAAATACTATAGACTCTTTTCTATTTGCTCTTTCAATGTAGCATTCATTTATCCACTTATGGTGGGAATATGGATACAGATAAATATTTCTATACCCGTGTTAGGAAAACAAAACTCTTGGCTTCTGTACTGTGGAGAAAAATCCCTAGGGTAAGGAGGCACCATGTAGCTCAGAGCAGGCTTGTCCTGAGCAAAGTGGGTGGCTGCAGCTGGGCTCTGATCCCTGCAGGAATGGGGGTGAACTGAAGCCGGTGCTCCTGATTTGATGAGAGAACCTAGAAGTCTGGACTGTCATGGGAACTCTAATATTCGAATGTTGGTTCAATTAAAAACAATAGCACAGCACTGGAGACCAAAGAAAATACACCAGATGTGGCCCTTAGGCCACTCTTTTTTGAAGTCTGCATCAAACAAGTTTCTCCTTTGTTCCCCAAGGGAGGTAAGATAACAATTTCCTGTGTAGGCTGAGCCTTCCTAGAGTGCAGTGGTGCGGACATCTCTCCCTCACCAGGGCTGGTCATACCCCACAGCTGCTCTTGTGAGATAAACCCATACAGTCCCCTGGGCAGTCCCTAAGGAGAAGTCCAGTGTTGCAGATGGTTCTGCCATTTCATGCCTCCCTTTCATTTCTCCGTGGTTGAAAATCCTTCTTGCCCTGAAGGTACTCATGGCCAAAGGCAGCTCCAGAATTTCTGTTTAGAAAGGACTTAGGGTCGACTATCTGGTTGCACGGAAGGTGAAACTTGAAGCTGCCTTTGACCAATGCTTTATAATACTGATTGAGAAAAGGCCCTAAATTGTCCTTATCACACTATGAAGAGAAAGCTGCCATAGACCATCATAATGTCTCCATCTCCCCAGTGGAAACATTCCTAGCATGAGATCAGAGACACAGCTGTTCCCACAAAGGCATCAATAAATGAGCAGGTTTAATTATGGCATCTTTTTCTCAAAAGTAGTTGTATCCTTGCAATTCTTTTTAAGCCAAACGATTTCATCTTTATTAGTGAAATGCTGCTCAGGGCATCCTCTGTTTAAATCCTTTTAGGATTAAATGCAAAGACCGAAGATCACTCACAAAGCCAGTTGGATCCAGCCTCTGCTTGCCTTGCTACTCCGACCTCACACAGCTCGTCTTTTCTTACTCACTTACTGAGTGTTTTTCAGTTTCTTGAGGGTGTGACACTTTCTCTTTTTAGTGTACCTTGATTTAGCTGGCTCCTGCCATAGTTCAGGGCACTTGAGATGTCACTTTCTCTAGACTGTCCACCCTGTGCCTCTACCCTCTGCCTTGGGGCTAGATGCCCTTCCTCCCTGCCCTTTCAATCATACCCTCTCATGTGTTACATCCTACTGCTGCAAGTCAGGTTGCTCCAAGAAGCGGATGCAGAGTCCTAGTTAGGAGTAGAAAAGATTGAGGAGAGACTCTGAAAAGAAAAGGGGAGTGCTTCCATTTTCTAGGGCTGCCACAAAAGATCACTATCGCCTTGTTGGCCGAAAACAATAAAATTCATTATCTTGACATTCTAGAGGCCAGATGTTCATTATCAAGGTATCAGCAGGGCTGCATTTCCTCCAAAGGCTAGGGGTGGGGTGGAGAATCTCTTCCTTCACTTCTGGCCACTCCAGGCACTCTTTAGCTTGTGGCTGCAGCACTCCAGTCTCTGCTTCAGTGGTCGCGTAGCTTTCTCCTCTTCTCTGTGTCTCTTTTTCTTCTATGTGTTTATCTTATTAGAATACACATGATTACATTTAGGGCTCACCTGGGTAATCCAGGATGGTTTCCTAATCTCAAAATCCTCAAGTTAATCACATCTGTAAAGAATATCCTTTTTTGAAATAAGGTAATGTTCACAGATTCCTGAAATTAGGATACAGACATATCTTTTTGCTGGGGGGTACTGTTCAGCGTGGTTGAAGGAGGCAACCAGCTTCCAGACCATGCGGCAGATCTCTGCCGACCAACAGGGATCTCTGGAGTAGACTGCATACTAGAGCTTTAGATGGAATTGGCCAGGCCTTGCTCTGTCTTTTGCTGGGGGCTACCATGAAAAGAGAATCGACTCTAAAGAAGCTAAGAGTTGCCAGCTAAGGACAGTCCTCAAAGCCAAGCAATGAGGTTGTTTTTTGAAGGGGGATCTGAGCAGCACATCTCTGCCACATTTCTGCCACAGTCCGTCCCTTAAACTGTGCAAGAGGCAGCTTTCCAAGGCTCTGGTGGTCCCTTCTTCCTGAGGGAAAACCTAGAAGAAAGAGGGACAAACTGCAGGCCCTTATTGCTGCAGTTGGTCTTGGGGCTAACCCATGCTCATCGTCCCCTCTTTCAACCAACCATTCTAAATTCTCTTTGCCCTCAGCTACTACCTTTGCTGGTCTGGGTAGCCTACCCAGTGGTAAACCCCTGGTAACTATGCCTATTTTAGACCAGATTGCTGCTTTTGTCCATTCATAGTCACAGCTGCTCGAGGGAGTACTAAGAGGTCCCCGGGTCCATCAGGAATATGGTTCCACACATATTCCTCCCTTTCTCCACAATATAGAAGCAGCTTTTCCTCCTTCTGATGGTCAGGGTCAATTATCTCTGACAAGAGGATGGCTCCTCTTCTTGTCTGCTGACCTCTGAACACAAGGAGCCCAGAGTGCCTATGCAGCAGCCAAATTTATAGTTTAACGACACCTTTGCTGTGTCCGTGTTGAGAATATATCCCCTTGTGGGGCCAGAACTTCTAACCCTTCAGAGCCAGGAGTTGTAGAGAAGGAGGAAAACTTTTAAGTGTATAATGTTGCCCAATCTAGTTGAATGTGAACTGTTTCTGATGGCCTTTTCTATTTGGGATTGAAAAGCATGCATTTGACAAATTGGTGGTTGGGTACCATAAACCGGAGGCCATATTTATCTGCTCCCACAGTGGTATTATGTTGGGCACAGCAGATATGAGCAAGGTCATTACTTGGTTGTACTTGTGGTAGTCTACAGTCATTTTCTAGGATTGATTTAGTTTTTGTAGGAACCAGACTAAGGAATTAAATGGAGATATGACAGAGACCACCATCCCTGCATCCTTTCATCTTTAATCTCCACTACTCCCCGAGGATGCAATACTGTTTTGGACTTACTTACCATAGCCAGCAATTTCTGAGACTTCCACATGGCCTTCTCCATTATGACAACTCTTGTCTAAAAGCCAAGAACCTAGTGAGAAAGTTACATAAACTGCCAAGTATAATAATACCAATAATACACTTTTGGACAGGAAAAATGACCACTACATGAGCCCATGGATCAGTGGACCCACTATAAACCATACTTTGGCCAGGAGTCTATTTATTGCCTGACACCCATGTTCCCTGCTTCTCACAGGAGCCCATGATGATGCTTCAGGTCTTTACATATCAATGACAGTTCAGACCCTGCCTCCAACAGCTGTTGGAAGGTTTGGCTATTTTTATTTTCTCAGTGTAAAGTCAATCAAGTCAATAGCAATAGGTTCCTTTGGAGAAGGACATTGGGAATCATCACAGTGTGTACTTGCCAAGGTATTGTGGGGTCCTTCCCCTTGCAGACCTAGCCACCTCTTTAGCCAACAGGTTTTGAATCTGAAAATCAGCTCAGGCCTGGAAATTTGGCAAAGTTATTGTGACTCTTTATTGAGGCAACTGCCCTCAGCCTCCTGCTCACCCATTCTTCCTCTCTTTTGATTACATATATAACATATATGTAATATATGTTAAACATATGATAAACAGCACTCTTGCTGGCTATTTTGTTCCTAAGAATGCTAAGTTCTATTCACCATCTCCATGATGATCTGATGATCTATAGGTTAGGCCTGCCTCACTGCCACTCTGCTCTTGTTGGTTGTTATGATAATTACAATCACCTGGTTTCTGGTGGTTAAGTACCACCATCTGGCATCAATTGCTTTGGGAGAACTCACCAGCCCCACTGCCATCAGTGAGCCAAGTTCTGTGACAGACTCTTCTACTGTCAGCACTGGCCTCCCATTCCTGATGGCCTTGGTAAATGATGCGTCCTCTGAGTTTCTGGCCTCGCATAATACACCCATTCCTGCAATCTTACTTTCCCGAGCCTTTTAATCACTTCCCCAGTGTCTTCCATGGCAAGCAGGCATTTCAGCCTCTCAGTGGGGGCCTCACCTTCTCTAGGCTTCTAGGAGCTACCCTAGCAGCAAGTTTTCAGAAGCAAGTTTGCATCATTTCCTGGGGTGTTAAATCCTGTATCTCAACAAAGTGACAAGTGACCCCAAGTAAAAAAAAAAAAAAAAGGCAGCTCTCCCTTATCCAGACTTGTGCTCCAGCCATCTTGATCAAGCACTCTGATCCCTGATGGCTCACCCTGCTGCCATCTTGCAGCTCCTTTGGGCTATGGTCACTTTTCTCCTAATTAGGCCCAGCATATTCCCGGCTCAGATGTGTTATGATTTGTGCTAATGTCCAGGAGTGGAGGAGGGAACCACTTATTGCCTTTTCGGGGAAAGCTCCTTATATCGTCTTTCTACACAAGGAATGTGCTAGCTCTTAATTGAGAAGGGTGAGCCACCCCTACAGGCTCAGAAGGTTCAGAGGAATCTAGGAACATCCATCCAAATGTTTCAATCCCATGTGTTAGAGTCCCAAGTTTTGCCAACTAGGGCCCTGACTTTGGTCTAACAGCCCAGCTTTTGTTGAAGATTCAATTGTCTTTGAAATTTAGTAACGCTATTAAATCCTGTGCCTCATCTTCAGCTTTTTCTGCTCACTCACAGTAAGAGAGATTCTTTTAAAAACTCTTTGCATACTTAGTTTCAGTGGTTTGTTAACTATTCTCAGCTTTTCATTATCCTACTGTGGGGCATCAATGTAACTTAGTAATAATCAGCAAATTCTATTATTCTCCTACTTAGAGATTCCCCTACATTCCAATGCTTGAAACAATGCATTCCTCTCTACCTACATGCCATCCCAGTCTACCATTGGTGAACCTTTTAACAACTGGACTTCCATCTCATGCCATGGGCTGTCTGTATACCACCTACCACCAGGCATGGTGTCCTTACAACTAGTGAAGTGGTGAATGATCCAGTTCCCAAGCCTTTATCTAACCACATGCTTTCTCAAACCATTCTTAGTATCAACTCTTGCGAGTTGGGTGGAGTGCAGATCTTGGCTCACTGCAACCTCTGCCCCAGGCTCAAGTGATCCTCCCGCCTTACCCTCCTGAGTATCTGGGACTACAGTAGCACTCCACTACATCCAGCTAATTTTTGTATTTTTTGGTAGAAATGGGGTTTCACCATGTTGCCCAGGCTGGTCTCAAACTCCTGGGCTCAAGTAATCCACCTGCCTCAGCCTCCCAGTGTGCTTGGATTACAGGTGTGAGCAGCCACTGCACACAGCCAACAATGAGTTTTTTTAAAGTAAGTCTTTTTCATGTCATATTTGGCACAGAGTTATACTAAAAAAATTCATCGTTTATTTGCAATGCAAATTTAACTCACTGTCCTGTGTTTTTATTTGCTAAATCTGGCAACTCTAGCTGAGGGTAACTCCAAGATGTGCCTGCTCTCAGATACCACTGCTTTGCCCAGCCATTATCTAGCAGTCACTGTAAGAATATGTGGTCTTGGCTTGAAAATCGGAGAAGACTCAAAGGTGCTAAGTACTGGGGGCTGTCAGCTTGCTACACTCTTGATAGCTGGGCAGCAAGTACTTTCTTGAAGGGAGAACTGATCTGCCACATTTATTTTCAATTTAACTGTTGTCTCTCTTGCTAGATGTAAGCCCAATGAGGCTGAGAATTTTCTTGTTTATTGTCATATTCCCAGTGCCTAACAGTGCTTGGCTTATGGTAGATGCTTCATTGTTACTTCTTAAAGTAAACTATAGTTAAGGCTTCAAGGAGCTGGGGCATTTAGGGAGAACAGAAAGAAGTTCTCTTCTTGTGTCCCCACAGTCACACTCTGAGTTCTGCTGACTCTTCAATGGCCTTCCCTGCTGAGTGTACAGTAAACACAGTTGATATGGTTTGGCTGTGTCCCTACCCAAATCTCATCTTAAATTGTAGTTCCTATAATCCCCATGTATTGTTGGAGGGACCTGATGGGAAGTAATTGAATCATGGGGACAATTACCTCCATGTCGTTCTCGTGATAGTGAGTGAGTTCTCATGAGATCTGATGGTTTTATAAGGGGCTTTTCCCCCACTTCATTCTGCATTTCTTTTTGCTGCCCCCATGTGAAGAAGGATATGTTTGTTTCCCCATCTGCCATGATTATAAGTTTCCTGAGGCCTCCCCATCCATGCTGAACTGTGAGTCCATTAAATCTCTTTTCTTTATAAATTACCCAATCTTAGGTAGGTCTTTATTAGCAGCATGAGAATGTACTAATATAGTAAATTGGTACAAGGAGTTGGGTGCCACTGTAAAGATACCCAAAAATGTGGATACAACTTTGGAACTGGGTAACAGGCAGAGGTTGGAACAGTTTGGAGGGATCAGAAGACGATAGGACAATGTAGGAAAGTTTGGAATTTCCTAGAGACTTGGAGGGCTCAGAAGACAGGAAGATGTGGGAAAGTTTGAGGCTTCCTAAAGATTTGTTGAATGGCTTTGACCAAAATGCTGATAGTGGTGTGGACAGTAAAGTCCTGGCTGAGATGGTCTCAGATGGAGATGAGTAACTTGTTGGGAATTAGAGTAAAGGTCACTCTTGCTATGCAAAGAGACTGGTGGCATTTTGCCCCACCCTAGAGATCTGTCGAACTTTGTACTTGAAAGAGATGATTTAGGATACCTGGAGGAAGAAATTTTGAAGTGGCAAAGCATTCAAGAGGTAATAGATCATAAAAGTTTGGAAAATTTGCAGCCTGACAATACAGTAGAAAAGAAAACTAATTTTCTGAGGAGAAATTCAAGCTGACTGAAGAAATTTGTATAAGTAACAAGAAGCTGAATGTCAATTGCCAAGACAGTGGGGAAAATGTCTCCAGGTTATGTCAGAGACCTTCACAAAAGTTCCTCCCATCACAGGCCCAGAGGCCTAGAAGGAAAAAATGATTTTGTGGGCTGGGTCCAGAGCCCCCCTGCTATGTGCAGCCTTGGGACTTGGTGTCCTGCATTCCAGCTGCTCTAGCAGTGGCTAAAAGAGGCCAAAGTACAGCTTATGCCATGGCTTCGGAGGGTGCAGGCCCCAAGCCTTGGCAGCTTTCATGTGGTGTTGGTCTTGCAGGTACACAGAAGACAGAATTAAGGTCTGGAAATCTCTGCCTAGATTTCAGAAGATGTATGGAAAAGCCTGGATGTCCAGGCAGAGGTGTCATATAGGGGCAGAGCCCTCATGGATAACCTCTGCTAGGGCAGTGCAGAAGAGAAATGTGGGGTTGGAGTCCCCACACAGAGTCCCCTCTGGGGCACTGCCTTGTAGAGCTGTGAGAAGAAGGCTATTGTCCTCCAGATCCCAGAATGGTAGATCCACTGACAAATTGGACTGTGCACCTGGAAAAGATGCAGACACTTGATGCCAGCCTGTAAAAGGAGCCAGGAGGATGCTGTACCCCGCAAAGCCACAGGAGTGGAGCTGCCCAAGGTCATGGGGGCCCACCTCTTGCATCAGCATGACCTAGATATAAGACATAGAGTCCAAGGAGATTATTCCAGAGCTTTAAGATTTAACTATTGCCCTGTTGGATTCTGGACTTGCATGGGGCCTGTAGCCTCTTTGTTTTGGCCAATTTCTTCCATTTGGAATGAGTGTATTTGACCAATGTCTCTAGCCCCATTGTGTCTAGGAAGTAACTAACTTGCTTTTTATTTTACAGGCTCATAGGTGGAAGGGACTTGCCTTGTCTCAGATGAGACTGGACTTGAACTTTTGAGTTAAGGCTGAAATGAGTTAAGTCTTTCGGGGAACTGTTGAAAAAGCATGATTGTGTTTTGAAATGTGAGGACATGAGATTGGGAGGGGCTAGGGGTGGAATGATATCACTTGACTGTGTCTCCATCCAAATCTCATCTTGAACTGTAGTTCTCATATTCCTCATGTGTCAACGGAGGGACCTGGTGCGTGGTAATTTAATCATGGGGGGTGGTTACCTCCATGTGTTCTCATGATAGCGAGTGAGTTCTCATGAGATCTGATGGTTTTATAAGGGGCTTTCCCCCACCTTCACTCTGAACTTCTCCTTGCTACCACTATGTGAAGAAGGACTTGTTTGCCTCTCCTTCTGTTATGATTGTTAGTTTCCTGAGGCCTCCCTAGTCATGCTGAACTGTGAGTCAATTAAACTTCTTTCCTGTATAAATTACCCAGTTTTGGATACATCTTTATTGGAAGTATGAGAATGGACTAATACAACAGGTAACAGGTGGAAGGTCAGCTCTAGGTTGTATGGTCTGAGTTCACAGTCACTGAATTCTTCCTCAGAGTTAATTATTTGTAAAATTAGCTAAATGGTTTCTAGGTAAGCAAAGTAGTTTCTAGTTGAGGAATCTCAAGAGAGACCTTATATGTGAGGTCAATGTTTGTTGCTAATGTGTCCATGTCTGCTTACCTCCATGTATATGTCCTGCAGAGGACTCAACTCAGCAGACCCTGAACAAAACTTAGTTTCTTTTGTTCTACTACGGAATCTTCCATTATGTCTCTTCTATCATATAAGCCAGATTTCCTTGCCCTACTCAGCTGCCATATGCAGCTTCCAGCTTTCAAGTAAGGCCTGCAGATTTCTGTCTCATTTTCTCTCTGATTACCAAATCTTCCTCTCTATTCCTGCTGCACTTTTGTAGTTTTGATTTTCATCGTCTCTAACTTACCAGTATATGAACTACACCAGTTGGTCTCCCTGCCTTTGGTATTGCCCTCTCTCCAATCCATCTTCCATACCGTTGTCAGGCATTTAGCTTTGAAACATTAAAATAAAGCTCATAAAATCAAATCAAATTATGTTATTATTTTCCTTCAAATCTCTCCCCTTTATCCAGGATCATGTCCAAACTTCATCTTATTACTCTGCTTGCCAGAAAAGTTTTTACTCTACTTTTAAATATGGTATCTGATTATATCACACTTTTACTTTACTGGATCCCCATTACTGGTAGGATAAAGTCCAGCCCTTTCTGCATGGATTACAAGGCTCTCTGTGGTCTGGACTTGCTATAGTTTGTGCTGTATCCTCCCTCACATCTTCTGCTATGATTTGCAATCTCATGAACACTTCATGCTCTATCACGTCTGCCAGCCTTTGTTCAAACTAGTCCCTCTGTCTGAAATTACTCTCCCTCTACCCTTCTTCTTGTCTGAATCAGCACTTCTCAAACTTTAATGTGGTACCAATCACCTGAAGATTTTTTTTTTAATTCAAATGCTGATTAATCACATCTGGAGTGGCACCCCTATTTTGTATTTCTTTCTTTCTTTTTTTTTTTTTGAGATGGAGTCTCACTCTGTTGCCAGGCTGGAGTGCAGTGGCGTGATCTAGGCTCACTGCAAACTCTGCCTCCCAGCTTCAAGTGATTCTCCTGCCTCAGCCTCCTGAGTAGCTGGGACTACAAGTAGGTGCCACCATACCCAGCCAATTTTTGTCTTTTTTTTTTTTTTTTTTTGAGACAGTCTTTCTTTGTCACCAGGCTGGAGTGCAGTGGTGAAATTTGGCTCACTGCAACCTTAGCCTCCTGGGTTCAAACAATTCTCCTGCCTCAGTCTCCCTAGTAGCTGGGACTACAGGTGCATGCCACCACACCTGGCTAATTATTGTATGTTTAGTAGAGATGGGGTTTCACCATGTTGGCCAGAATAGTCTCTATCTCTTGACCTCATAATCAGCCCACCTCAGCCTCCCAAAGACCTGGCATTACAGGCATGAGCCACTGCACCTGGCCCCTATTCTGTATTTCTAACAGGTAATGCTGATGGTGCTGGCTCATGGACCACACTTTGAATAGCAGAGGCCTAGATAACACTTACCATTCAAATGTCAATAAAGGATTATCACCTCTCTGAAGACTTCCCTGAACCTTCCAGAAATAATTGACTACTTATTTTTTCCTATGCCTACAGTTTCCTATGACCTTTATCAAAACACTGGTGACATTTTACTGCATTTTTATTCAGTGTCTGTCTTCATCTTCTAGACTTGGAGCAGGAACCATATTTAATTCATCTTTGGATTGCACACTCTCAGCAGAGTGCCTGGCATGTAATAGGTATTCAGTAAGAGTGTCGAATGAATAAGTATTGGGTCATCCTCAGAAAAATGAAAAGTATATTAACATTTGGGATTCTCATTCTCCTCAACTTTTTGATATAAGACTTAAGTATGCTAAATTACAATGTTTTTGGTTGCAAACATCAGAGACTGATATGGTTTGAATCTATGTCTCCACTTAAATCTCATGTTGAATTATAATCCCAAATGGGGGAGGTGGAGCCTGGTGGCAAGTGATTGGATCATGGGGGTGGAGCCTTTATGAACAGTTTTGCACTATCTCTTTGGTGCTGTTTTTGTGATAGAGTTCTTATGAGATCTGGTTGTTTAAAAGTGTGTGGCAACTCACCCTCTCTCTCTTCCTTTTTCTCTGGCCATGTAATATGGGCCATGTAATATGGCTGCTCCTGCTTTGCCTTCTGCCATCGGTAAAAGCTCCCTGAGTCTTCCCCAGAAGCAGAAGCTGCCATGCTTCCTGTACAGCCTGCCGAACTGCAAGTGAATTAAACCCTTTTTCTTTATAAATTACTCAGTCTTAGGTATTTTTTATAACAGTGCAAGAATGGACTGATACAGAAAATTGGTACCAAGGAATGGGGCATTGCTATAAAGATATCTGAAAATGTGAAGCAACTTTGGAACTGGGTAAGAAGCAGATGTTGAAAGAGTGTGGAGGGCTCAGAAGACAGGAAGATGAGGGAAAATTTAGAACTTCCTAGAGACTTGTTAAATTGTTGTGACAGAAATGGTAGTAGTGATAGGGACAATGAAGGCCAGGCTGAGAGGTTCTCAGGTGAAGATGAATAACTAATTGGGAACTGGAGCAAAGATCATGTTTGTTATGCATTAGCAAAGAACCTGGCAACATTGTGCCCCCGCCCAAGAGATCTATGGAACTTTGTCTTTGAGAGTGATGATTTAGGGTATCTGGCAGAAGAAATTTCTAAGCAGCAGTGTTCAAGATGTTGCCTGGCTGCTTCTAACATCCTATGCCCATATGCATGAGTGAAGAAATGACTTATATTTAAAGAAGAAGCAGAGCATAAAAGTTTGGAAAATTTGAAGCCTGGCCATGTGATAGCAAATAAAAAGCCCATTTCCAGAGGAGCAATTCAAGCCAGCTGCAGAAATCTGTATAGCTGAAGGAAAGGCAAATAATGACAGCCAAGACAATGGGGAAAAAGTCTCAAAGGCATTTCAGAGACCTTCATGACAGACTTTCCCATCACAAACCTGGAAGTCTAGGAAGAAAGAATGGTTTCTGGGGCTAGGCCAAGGGCCCCAATACCCTGCGCAGTCTTGGGACACTGCTGCCTGCATCCCAGCTGCTCCAGCTCCAGTTGTGGCTAAAAGGGGCCCAGGTCCAATGCTTCACAGGTGCAAGCTTAAGCCTTGGCAATTTCCATGTGGTATTAAGCCTGCAAGTGCACAGAATGCAAGAGCTGAGGCTTGGTAGCCTTTATCTAGATTTCAGAGGATGTATGGAAAAGCCTGGATGTCCTGGAAAAAGCCTGCTGAAGGGGTGTAGCCCTCATGAAGAGCCTCTACTAGGGCAGTGCAGGGGGGAAATATAGGGTTGGGGCTTCCACTGAGGCACTGCCTAGTGGAGCTGTGAGAAGATGCCCACTATACTCCAGACTCTGAAATGGTAGAGCCACTGACGGTTTGCAGTGTGCACCAGGAAAAACTCCAAGGACTCAATGCCAGCCCACGAGAGTAACTGTGGGAGCCAAACCCTGCAAAACCACAGGTATAGGGTTGCCTAAGGCCTTGGGAATCAAAGGATTCCATGTCCCACATCCAGGACACAATGATGCAAGGAATAGACTCCCAAGCAGAAGAGACTTACCTTGTCTCAGCTGTGACTTTGGACTTTTGAGTTGAAGCTGAAATGAGTTAAGACTTTGGAGACTGTTGAGAAGGGATGATTGTATTTTGCAATGTGAGTACATGAGACTTGGGAAGGGCCAGAGACAGAATGATACGGTTTGGATCTGTATCCCCATCTAAATCTCATATTGAACTGTAATCCCCAAAGTGGAGGTGGGACCTGATGAGAAGTAGTTGGATCACGGGGATGGATCCTTAATGAACATCCGTTTGGAGCTGTTCTCATGATAGGGTTCTCATGAGATCTGGTTGTTTGAAACTGTGTAGCACTTCCCCCTGCCTTCCTCCTGCTCTAGACATGTAAGATGCCTGCTCCTGCTTTCCCTTCCACTGTGAGTAAAATCTCCCTGAAGCCTCCCTAGAAGCAGAAACCGCTGTGCTTCCTGTACAGCCTGCAGAACCATGAGCCTATTAAACCTCTTTATTTATATATTACCCAGTCTCTGTTTTTTTTTTTTTTTTAATAGCAATGTAAGCCTGGACTCACACAGAGATCCAACTCACATTTGCCTTCTCAGACTGGTTCAGGTAGCTGGGAAGGATACTGAGAAGCTTAGAGAACTGAAGAAAGTGGTGAACAATCAGGATATTGGAAGGTTGGGCCCAGAGACATCAGAGATATCAGAAACAGGCACTTGTTGGCCTTTTCCTTAGGAGGTGCCATTGGTTGGCTCATTTGAGTTGCCTTCTGTGCATCTCTCATTTCTGTTGGTCTCTGCTTCTTTTTGTGTTGACTTTTTAATTTCCTGCTACAGACAGGCCTATTTTAGGTTGTTGGGCTTTGGGTTCTCAACAGACCAAATTTAGTATCACAGCAAAGAAAAGTCATGTGTCACCCCTGTGACCATAACAGGGTATGAATGGTGAGAAGTAGTGCATGTATGCATGTGTGTATGCATGTGTGTTTATGTATAGATGAGCCTTTGTGGGGTGTGAGTAAACAGTGTATTAACAGAAGAAATGAGGTGGATATCTTACTACTTTAAAAAGAATAGCCACTCTAGGCAACTAAATTACCTGCAGGTCAGAAAAATTGTTATCAACATAAAGTGAGGAAAAGGGAGAGAGACAGATGAGCTGAGAGGAGGACAAATGCAGGGACGCTAAATTCATCTTCTGCTGTCTGCTCCCACTAGTGGCAAATACCGGTGCAGTCTGTTTAGAGTATCTGTGAACCAAATCTGCATGCATGTCAGTATCCTCTCATGAGGGCCATACAAGCCATGTGCAGCATTCATTAGTAGCACTATAGAAGGCTTACAGTAGCAAGGCATAACTTTTGAATCACTTACTAGCTTTAGTTTTCTCATCTATAAAATGTGACTAATAATAATGCCCACCTCACAGAGGTGTCACGAAGCTTAAAAAAAATCATGCATGCAAAGCACTAACTTTTACTGAGGTAAAAGCAAGCAATGCAAAGTAGGACCACAGTTCCTGTTAAAAAGTTCTGAGGAGGTAAGGAATTCATCCTAGGTCACACAACTTGTAGTTTAGAGACCAGGATTTTAAACTCAAAGTGAATCTGATTTCTGGGCCTGTGTTCTTTTCACTAGCTCCATAAAGATGCAACCTTTTCATATGGAGGTTTGAAGTTTGACAGGAGCAATTTCTCCCTCCTTTCACAGCTCGTTATTACACAACAGCACAGTTTGACCACAACTCCCCTGAAAGTCATGGGGAGAGTGGAAAGACCTACGGTGAAAAGTGTTTACTGAGGACCACACATTGTAACTCTATCATTAGAATTAAGTCTTTAAAAACAAATGAGGAAAAACTGGGGGTTTTTAATACAAGCAATGGTATACCTAAAAGAAGTGCTTCTTTTATGAAAAGAAAATAATCTAGCAATATTCCACCTTAAATAAGGAAGTTTCTCCTGATCTCTGTGTTTAGGTTATTTGCTTTGTATCTGTTCTGTTGCCACTTTTAACATTTTGAACTAACTCCCTCTCCATGTTACTATCTTAATCCAATTGCTTGGCTACCTCTGGAAATGCAAACTAATTTTAGTATTAGTTTAAGCAAAAACAGAGCAGGATCAATTGGCTGCTAAAAAGAAATACCATGACACATACTTAAATGAATGAGAAGAACATGGGGGATTATCCTGTAGTGTATTAGCCTGGAAGGGCTTTCTTAGGGACATGACATCTACAGATAAATAATACTCCATTTTTAATTGTCTCTGTTAGTGTATGTCTGCTGATGGTCTTTGGACAAGAACAGCAGTCCACTTTGGCCAATCACTCTATCACACTCTCATCCTTGTGATTAACTCTAAGATAAAAACAAACAAAACAAAACCCAAACAAACAAAATGAAACCTTCAAAGCAAAAATCCAGAAACAAGACAAAGGAAATATCTCTCTTGAACTCTATTTTGTGGTTATTTTAACATATTTTACATATTTACATATTTTGTAGCCATTTTGTATTTATCGTTACTCTCTGCAGCCATTAAGAAAAAGTACTGAAAATGAACAGTATACATCTCCTGCTCAATGTCTTTAGCCACACTGAAATTGTCTTTAGAATAATCCTAGTGGTTTGCAAGCAGTTGTGATTGCTGAGTGAAAAGATTCTTAAGCATCTAAAGAAACAACAAGAAGAAGTGCCACACCCTGGGCACACACAAGAGCCAGGCAAAAGCCAGAAGCTTTATGTCTTTCAATTCATTTGCTCCTAACAGCAACTTTGTGAGGTAGGACTTTTCCTTATGCCCATTTTACAGATGAGGAAATCGAGGCTTAAGTCCTCTAACTAGTAAATGGGCACTGTGACTTCAATCCATATAAAACAATAAAACAATGGCCAACATTTGTATTAGGCTATTTTTGCATCATTATAAAGGAATACCTGAGACTGAGTAATTTATAAAGAAAAGAGGTTTGACTGGCTCGTGGTTCTGCAGGCTGTATAAGAAGCATAGTGTCAGCATCTGCTTGGCTTCTGGTGAGGGCCTCAGGAAGTTTACAATCATAGTGGAAGGTGAAATGGTGCTGGGCACACCACATGGTGACAACGAGAGCCAGGAGGTAGGGGTGTGGGGAGGGGAGGTGCCACGCTCTTTAAACAACCAGTATCTCATGTGAACTAACACAGTGAGAACTCACTTATTACCATGGGGAGGGCACCAAACCATTCATGAGGGATCTACCCCCATGATCCAAACACCTCCCACCAGGCCCCACCCCCAACATTGGGGATTACATTTCAACATGAGATCTGGAGGGGACAAACGTCCAAACTATACCAACACTTATTAAGCATTTATCATTTTCCAAGAGCTCTAACAGTTTGGCATGGATTAACTCATTTAAGCTCCATAAAATCTCTGAGAAGTAGAAATTGTATCTAAATACTTCAATTTAGCAGATGAGGATTCTGAGAGACAGACAGCACTGTCCCCCAAGTGCATAGCTTAAAGCCTGATCTCTGCAAGGTTGGAGCAGCTTCCTCCTTTGTGGTTTTCATCTGCTTCAGTTGTATTCAGCTCCCAGAGACTATCGTCTGCCCCTGCCAGTTGTAGAGCAGATAGGATTGAGTGTTGGTTGTATAAGCTCTATTGTGACCTCTTCTGGCAATTAGATTAGAAAACAATTATATTTAGCTGTAGCATATTCACTGGGGGACAGTGTGTTTCAAAAATTTTGTCCAAAAAAAGCAGTTTTTAGGGAGACAACATAGGATCATACTCAATATTTCCTTCTAAAATGTCATTCTTAGCTCTTCTGCCTGAGAGTTATACTGTTGAGAGAAAATGTTGAGGCCACACCTGCCTTAAGGGTTGCAGAATGTTGCTACCTTTGCTGTGGCAATTTTCTGCCCAGAGAAGTGGAAAAGGCCATGCCCTCAGCAGGTGATCAGGCCAAAAGAGCTGCAAGGTCACTTCCAAGGAAAATTAATATGTCTGGGAGACACAGGAGACTAATGACCCAGGGAGTTCAGTCAATACTGAGCCAGTGTCAGCTCTTCTCTGGCTTTTGCAGGACATCATTGACCCTTGTGAATGTTAAAGGCCAGTGCATACCAATGCTGGTTATATTTACACAACAGGCTAAAATTAGCTGGCATGCTCTCCTGGCAACTGGAAAGATATAAGGCTCCCAATTTATCTAGCAATGCTAATTTGGGCAAAACCAAAAATGGTTCTTTGGCTGTTCTCAGTGCATAGGCATTCCACAACAACAGCCTTTTCCTTCCTCTTTCTCTTCTCTACATTTAAGGAAATTTCAAATAAAAATCCAGGCTGATTTTTGTTCTGGACAACTACTACAAATATGGAAACCTAAAAGGGGTCTTATAAACAGAAGGCTTTAGGGACTTCTCTGCGTTAGAAATAGAACGAAAATAAGGTAAAAACTTTTTACTATTTTCCATTAACACTGGAGGAAGTGAACTTAGAAGGGTGTCAGTTGGCACATTAGCATTGTGCAGCTGGAACCTTCAGGGGAGGGGTGAATGAAGGCCTTGAATGTCACTCAGGATGGAAGCAGACATAGATCCACCCCTGGCTAGAATTGTGAATGTCTTCAGCTCTTCGAAGTGCCTGTAATCTGTCTTGAAGAAGAGTGCAGCTCCTCATGTATAGGCTGAACATGAAAGGGTGATAGGATCAATTATTAATGCTCACTAAAGAGTAATATTAGGATATGGGGCAAGTATTTGTGATACATTCAACAGACCTGCAGATTGGAAGGCAGAGTAGAGAAATGAGAAGAACCCAGACTTGAGTTCAAGCTCCATGGTTTCCTTGGGTAGCAGGTAGTTGACCTGAAATTGCTGTTAAATCCTAGACTTGTCTTTAAAGGGTTATCAGGGAAGCCAGTGATGATGAAATTTAAATTGAGTATCTGATGGCTGAAACTAAATGACAAAACAGGGAAGATATAGAAGGAAAAGCATTTGAAAGAATAAGTAAGTTTTCAATAAAGTGTAACAATTATTATATTAAAGGTGTTGTAGAAAGAGACCAGAAAATGGAAAAAAAAATTCTCATTAGGGGATTTAAAAATATATGTCTAATTTACAGAACATTCTACCTAACAGCTGCAGAATATACATTCTTTTCATCAGAACATGAAATATTCTCCAAGATAGAACATATGTTAGGCCACAAAAGGATTCTCAACAAATTTTTAAAAATTGAAATCATATCGAGCATCTTCTCAGATCACAGTAGAATAAAGTTAGAGAAACTTCGGAAACCATATAAATACATAGAAATGAAACAACAGGCTCTTGAATGACCACTGAGTCAGTGAATAAATTAAAACAGAGAGGAAAACATTTTGAAACAAATAAAAATGGAAGCATAGCATGCCAAAACCTGTGGGATATGGTAGAAACAGTGCTAGGAAGGAAGTTTATAGCATTAAATGCCTACATTAATAAAGGAGAAAGATTACAAATTAACAATCTAATAATGTACCTCAAGGAATTAAGGACAAATCAAACTCATATTAGCAGAAGAAAAGAAATAACAAAGATCAGAGCAGAACTAAAAGAAATAGAGACTAAAAAAATACAAAGGATTAATGAAATGAAAAGTTGTTTCTTCAAAAAGACAAAACCATAAACCACTGACTAGACTAACCAAATAAAAGGAGAAGACCCAAGTAAATAAAGTCAGAAATGATAGAAAAGACATTAAAACTAATACCACATAAATATAAAGAATCATCAGGTACTACTATAAACAACTACACACTTATAAACTAGAAAACCTAGAGGAAATTGCCACAGTCTTAAAAACATACAACCTCCCAAGAGAGAATCAGGAAGAAATAGAAAACCTGAACAGACCAATAATGAACAGTGAGACTGAATCATTGAAAAAAACCCAACAAGGAAAAGCCTAGGAACAGCTGAATTCACAGTTAATGTATAAAGAGTAACTAATACTAATCCTACTGAAACTATTCCAAACAATTGAGGAGAAGTGATTCTACTGTAACTCATTCTATGAGGCCAGTATCCCTCTGATACTAAAACCAGAAAATGACACAACAAAAATAGAAAACTACAAACCAATTCCCCTGGTAAGTATAGACACAAAAATTCTCACCAAAATACTAGCACATAAAATCCAACAACACAGCAAAAAGATAATACACCATGATCAAGTGGGATTTATATCAGGGATGCAAGGAAGATTCAACATATGTAAATCAATGAATGTGATGCATAAACATAAACGAAATCAAGGACAAAAACTATATGATTATCTCAATAGACACAGAAAAAGCATTTGATAAAATTCAGCATCTCTTCATGATAAAAACTCTCAATCATCTGGTATAGAAGGAACGTACCTCAAAAATAGTAAAGGCTGTATAGAACAAACACATGGCTAATATCACGCTGGAATAGGGAAAAGTTTAAAGCATTTTCTCTAAGAACTGGAACAAGATGAGGATACCCATTTTCACCACACCTACTCACTGCAGTACTGCAATTCCTAGCCAGAGCAATCAGGCAAGAGAAAGAAATAAAAGGCATCCAAGTCAGAAAAAAGGAAGCCAAACTATCCCTGTTTGCTGATGATATGATCTTACATCTAGAAAACCTAAGTACTCCACCAGAAAAACTTCTAGATTTGATAAATGAATTCAATAAATTTGAAAGATAAAAAATCAATATACAAAACCAGTAGCATTTCCATACACCAGTAATGATCTAGCTGTGAAAGAAATCAAGAAGGCAAGCTCATTTACAATAGCTACAAGAAAAACCTAGAAATAAATTTAACTAAGGAGGTGGAAGATCTCTACAAGAAAAACAACAAAACACTGATGAAATAAATTACAGATGACACAAACACATGCAATGAAACATCCCATGCTCATAGATTAGAAGAATTTATATTGTTAAAATGACCACACTGCACAAAGCAACCTACAGATTAAATGCAACCTTTATCAAAATACTGAGGTTGCCGGGCTTGGTGGTGCACACCTGTAATCCCAGCACTATGGGAGGCCGAGGTGGGTGGATCACTTGAGGTCAGGAGTTTGAGACCAGCCTGACCAATGTGGTAAAACCCTGTCTCTCCTAAAACAAAAATTAGTCAAGCATGGCAATAGTCTCCTGTAATCCCAGCTACTCGGGAGGCTGAGGCAGGAGAATCATGTGAACCTGGGAGGCAGAGGTTGCAGTGAACTGAGATCATGGCACTGGCACTTCAGCCTGGACAGCAGAGTGAGACTCCGTCTAAAACAAAACAAAACAAAACAGAACAAAACAAAATATCAATGCCATTTTCCACAGAAGTAGAAAAAAAATCCTAAATTCATATAGATTCAAAAAAGAGCCGGAATAGCCAAAGCAATCCAAAGGAAAAAGAACAATGCTAAAGATACCACATTACAAGTTCAAAGTATGTTGCAAGGCTACAGGAACCAAAACAGTATGTTGCTGTTATAAAAATAGACACATAGATCAATGAAAGAGAAAAGAAAACTCAATGCCATATGTTTTTTAGCCAACTGATCTTTGACAAAACTGACAAGAACATACACTATGGAAAGAATACCCTTTTCAATGAATGGTGCTGGAAAAATTAGATTGCCATATGAAGAAAAATGAAATTGAACCACTAATTCTTACTATATACAAAAATCAATGCAAGATTGATTGAAGACTTAAATGTAGGACCTGAAACTATAAAAATACTACAAGAAGTGTGGTACAGTGGCTCACACCTGTAATCCCAGCACTTTGGGAGCCTGCACCAAGAGGATCACTTGAGGCCAGGAGTTCAAGATCAGTTTGGGCTACACAGTGAGACCCTGACTCTACAAAAAATTTTTTTTAAAAATTAGCCTGGCATGGTGACATGTGCCTGTAGTCCCAGCTACTCGGGAGGATGAGGCAGGAGGACTGCTTGCGCCCAGGAGTTTGAGGCTGCAACGAGCTGTGATTCTTCCATTGCACTCCAACTGTCTCTAAAAAAATAAAAACAAACTGAAAATAACAACAACCAAAACCAAAATACTAGAAGAAAACCTAGGGAAAACTTTTATGGACATTGGTCTTGGCAAAGAATTTCTGACCAAGACCTCAAAAGCACAGGCCAAAAACCAAAAAATACACAAATCATACTTATTTAAACTAGAAAGCCTCTGCTCTGCAAAAGAAATAGTCAGACTTATAAATGGGTGGTAAAAAAAATGTATACACATGGGTCTAGAGAGTGGAATGATAGACAATGGAGACATGGAAGGGTGAGGAGGGAGGAGGAAGGTGGATGAGAAATTAGTGGGTACAATTTATGTTACTTGGGTGATGGATAATCTAAAAGCCCTGACTTGACCATGTACACAATCTATGCATGTGATAAAGTTGCACATATACCCCATCAATTTATACAAATAAAAACAAACCTAAAAAAATAAAATATACATCTAAAAAATAAAATTCTGCCAATTTTTCTATTGTTGGCTCCTTTTTAAACTAATACTTACTAATATGAAATCAAGACTATTGGCTGGACATGGTGGCTCACGCCTATAATCCCAGAACTTTGAGAGTCCAACATGACAAAAGCCCATCTCTACTGAAAATACAAAAATTAGCTGGGTGTGGTGGTACATGCCAGCCAGAACTTTGGGAGGCTGAGGTGGGAGGATGACTTGAGGTCAGGAGTTCAAGACAAGCCAGTCCTACATGGCAAAAGCCCATCTCTACTGAAAATACAAAAATTAGCTGGGCGTGGTGGTGCATGCCTGTAATACCAGTTACTCAGGAGGCTGAGGTGGGAGAATCACTTGAACACGGTGGGGAAGAGGTTGCAGTGAGCCGAGATCGTGCCACTGCACTCCAGCCTGGGTGACAAAGTGAGACTGTCTCAAAAAAAAAAAAAAAAAAAAAAGTGAAATCAATACTGTTAGCCTCTGTCTAAATACGGTTTCTTTTTTTCTGCAATTTTGCCATTTATATGTTGTCTTTTTGGCAGTGTCTCTTGGTACATAAATATACATGTATGTGCTTGCATGCATGTTTTTAAAGAGTTAATTTAAGAACGTATTGTTTTATGGTTGGGTTTCTTATCAAACTTACAAAAGTCTATTTTTCTAGTACTTTTATAAATTCATTTTCTCATTCAAATCTTTCATCTATATGGAATTTATTTTGGTGTATGGTATGAGGTCCATGGTTCAACTTTATATTTTCCAGGTAGCCACCCATTTGTCTGAACGTTATTTGTTGACTAATAGGTTTCTTTCTGCTAATTTGAAATAGTCCTTTAACAATTTACTAAATTTCTCAGTTTATTTGGATCAATATCTTGCTTCCTATTCTAATCCACTTACTGTTTATGAATTCATGCACCACACTGCTTAAATTATTGTCATTTCATAATACGCATTAACATCTCCTCATTAATTTTCTTTTTTTAGAACGTCTTTGGCTATTTTAGATTTATTTTCCCACATGAACTTAGAATTTGCTTGTCTAGTTTCGAATGCTTCCTGTTGGTAATTTTATTAAAGAGTATTTCAAAATGATAAATTAAACTTTGGGAGAATTGACATTTTTATAACCTGAGGATTTCTATTCAAGAACAGGCATGCAGCTCATTTGGTAAAGTCTTCTGTTTCCTTTGTAAAATGTATCTTACAAACAACATATAGTTGGATCTTTCTTTGAGGTCTAATTTGATGATATAATAGATTATTTTAGCCCATTTGCAATTTGTAGTAGTCTGTTCTCATACTGCTATTAAAAAAACTGCCTGAAACTGGGTAATTTACAAAGGAAAGAGGTTTAATTGACTCACAGTTCCACATGGCTGGGAAGGCCTCAGGAAACTTACAATTATGGCAGAAGAGGAAGCAAACAGTTCTTCTTCACATGGAAGCAGGAAGAAGGGCAGAGCAAAGGCAGAAGAGCCCCTTATAAAACCATTAGATCTCATAAGAATTTGCTTACTATCATGAGAACAGCATGGGAGTAACTGCCCCTATGATTCAATTACCTCCTGCTGGGTTCCTCCCATGACATGTGGAGATTATGGGAACTACGATTCAAAATGAGATTTGAGTGAGGACACAGTCAAACCACATCACAGTTGTTATGACTGGCATGCTTGAAATTAGATCCATCATTCTATTTTATATGTGGTAGGCAAAATGACTGTATGCTTTTCCATCCTAGACGTTAAGTAACTCTTATACTGTATGAACTCTGTTTTTCTTTGCTTTACTCTATTTGTCTGTCTCTGTAATAATGCCACACCATTTTGATTAAACTTATAAATAAGTCGTCTTGATATCTGGTACTGTGAGTCCTCCAACTGACTGTATTATTTTTATTTTCTGTTAAATAGCTAATGGATTACATCTTAGTGATAGATACATACATGCATGCATACACACACCCATACAAACATAAATGTATTCTGAGCCCCTCCTTACATGATTGTTATGATGGTTCTGTGAGTTAACGTACATTAGGATATTTTGCATAAACTTGATCTACATTGATTTTTTTTACCTCATGTCCTTACCCCTGATCAAAATAACCTATGGCCAAAGACAGAACAAAGACTCTTCCTGCCCCAAGGTCTGAGCTTCTGAAGAGTTGAAGGAACAGAATAATAGCAGATGGGACAGGAGAACTCTCCTAATTGTGAAAAAGCATCAGCCTCCTGGAAATTTCCAATGTCAGATACAATCTTAAGAGGAGTCAGAGTTTTAAAACTGATCCAAGAGTGTGGTCATTGCCATTATCTCTGCTGCTTTGGTGTAATGAAATTATTTACGGTCAGAACACCTGGGCTTAAATCCCAAGCTGCTCTACTTACTATGTGACTTTGGGTAAATCATCTGACCTCACTCAGTTTTATTATCTGTAAATGGGGATACTATTTTCTTTGCATATATCACAGGATCATTTAAGTTTAATTACATATTACAGGAACAAGAAAGAAGACCATGGCTGTTTAAAGAATGTGCGTGATGTAGGTGAGATTCAGAGCTATAGTCAAAATAGCTAGTAAAGAATAGGATTAGCACTCAACAGAAAACCAAGGAGCAAGATTGGCCACAAAATTGGGTCTGTATGGGAAGAGTTAGAAGGAGGTTTAGCCCAATGGTCATGTGGTGGGAAGCAGGGTGCACAGGAACAGTAAAGCACACATCTATGTTACAAAGAATAATCTGTTAATGCAGAAGAGACCATGATATAAAAGAGACAAAGTCCTGGGTAAGATAAAGAGGGGAACGAGGGTGGATATTTTTTTCATTTGAACCAGGAGGCAAGAAGCAGCAGTTAGGGGCAGATGTAGCAGGTTGGTAGAATTGCTCATATGTAGATCAGAGAGTTCCCACCCAATGTTTGCTATCTTTTTCAATGTCTTATGAGATAAAGTCACCAGTGAAATGTAGGGGTAGGGCTGTATTAAGAAGTGAAGAAAGATGTAGTGATTAACTTTTTTTGTATAATCCAAGGGCAAGCTTTTGTCACTTAAAAATGGTAACGCATACAAGATGTCTCAAGCCCCTCCTTCTTGATCTTCCAGCTCTCTAATCTTATTTGCATTCTCCCTGGCTTGTTCTATACCCTTCCATTCTGTTCAGCATCTCTGTTCATCATTCTCTTCTATCACCTTCCAGCTCTCTAATTTTATTTGCATTCTCCCTGGCTTGTTCTATACCCTTCCAGTCTGTTCAGCATCTCTGTTCAGCATTCTCTTCTATCAGTTGATCCCAATGCCTTCTCATGGCCCTCCACCCTTCTGCTACTTTCCATGTCCTGCAAATTGCTGCCTCAGTTTTTGGTAGAATTTGCTTTTAGGTTCTTAGACAATATGCCTTGGGGATTAATTAAATTTTATGATTTTATATGATCTCTTTTGTTGGCTTATTGTTTATAACTCTTTGTTTTGTTAGTTTGGTGATATCTTTAGAGTTTACAAAATTTACCTTTAACTTAATCACAGTCTACATTCAAATGACACTATAATGCCACTTAATGCACACTTAATTAATGGTATAAGAACCTTACGACATCCAGGCATAGTGGCTCATGCCTGTAATCCCAGCACTTTGGGAGGCCAAAGTGGGCGGATCACGAGGTCAGGAGTTCAAGACCAGCCTGACTAACATGGTGAAGCCCCGTCTCTACTAAAAATACAAAAAAAAATTAGCTGGATGTGGTGTCACGGGCCTGTAATCCCAGCTACTTAGGAGATTGAGGCAGGAGAATTGCTTGAACCTGGGAGAAAGAGGTTACAGTGAGTCGAGATGGTGCCACTGCAGTCCAGCCTGGGTGACAGAGTGAGAGTTTGTCAGAAAGAAAGAAAGAAAGAAAGAAAGAAAGAAAGAAAGAAAGAAAGAAAGAAAGAAAGAAAGAAAGAAAGAGAGAGAGAGAGAGAGAGAGAGAGAGAAAGAAAGAAAGAAAGAAAGAAAGAAAGAAAGAAAGAAGGAAAGAAGGAAGGAAGGAAGGAAGGAAGGAAAGAAGGAAAGAAAGAAGGAAAGAAAGAAGGAAAGAAAGAAAGAAAGAAAGAAAGAAAGAAAGAAAGAAAGAAAGAAAAAGAGAAAGAAAGAACCTTACAACAATATGCTTCCAATTCTCTCCTCCCAGACTTTCTGATATGGTTATACATTTTATACACTTTTAAACACACACGTGTGTTATAAATCCCATACTACATTGTTATGCTTTTTGTTTAAATAATTATATTTTAAAGAGATTTAAATAATAAGAAAAAATCTTATGTATTTATCCACGTAGTTGCCATTTCAGAAGCTCTTTATTCTTTTGTATACATCCATATTTCCATGTTGTATAATTTTCCTTAACATTTCTTATAGTGTGGATATGCTGCTGATAAATTCTTTTAGCTTTTTTGTTTCTAAAGGACTGTTTATTTCACCTTTATTTTTGAAAAATAAATTTTCTCTCTGAGTACAGAATTCTATTTTAATTTTTTTCAGTAATTTAAATATGTTGCTCCACTAGATTCTCATTTGTATTGTTTCTAATGAAAACTTTACTAGTATCCTTTGCTTTGTTCCCCTGATTTTCTCTCTATCACTGAATTCTGAACAATTTGATTATTATAACCCCATAACCCTTAGTATCTGCTTTTTTGTTTTGTTTTCTTGTTTTTACATTTCTTCTGCTTGGAGTCTATTGACCTTCTTGGATCTGTGGGTTTATAGTTTTTAGCAAATTTGGAAATATTGGCTATTATTTCTTCAAATACTTTTCTGTCTCTTTCCTCCTTTGGGGACTCCAATTATATCAAACCGTTTAAAGTGACCCACAGTTCACTGATGCTCTGCTGATTTCAAAAATTCTCTTTTCACTCTGTGTTTCATTTTGAATAGTTTCTATTGCTCTGTCTTCAAATTCACTGATCATTTTTTCTGCAATGCGTGATCTGCCATTAATCTCATCCAAAGTATTTTTCATCTCACACATTGTAGTTTTCATCTCTAGAAGCTTAACTGGAATCTTTAAAAAAAATCTTCTAAGTCTCTACTTAATTTTTTGATCACAAAGAATGTAGTTCTGTTTTAATGTCCTTGTCTTCTCATTCCAATACCCATGTGAACTCTGGATTAATTTTAATTGATTAGTTTTTCTCCTTCTTATGACTTATATTTTTTCCTGCTTCTTTGAATGCTTGGTAATTTTTGACGGGGTGCTGGACACTGTGAATTTTACTTTGTTGAGTGCTGGATATTTTTGTATTTCTATGAATATTCTTGAGCTATTTTCTGGAGTGCAGTTAAGTTATTTGGAGGTACTCTGACCCTTTTGAGTCTTTCTTTTAAGACTTGTTAAGCAGGACTGGAGCAATGCACGGTGGAAGTCTAACTTTTCCCTATTACTGAAGTAAATTTCTTTTGTGTACTTTATCCAGTGCTCATGAATCATGAGGTTTTTAAAGTCTGGCTAGCTGGAACAGGTAATATTCTGAGCTGTATGTAATTGCTAGACAGTGTTACCTCTAATCCTTTCAGGTGGTTCCTTCCCCAGCCTCACATGGTTTCTTCACATGCTTGCACTGATCATTATTCAACTGAATAATCGAGGGGGACTCTCTTGAGATGTTCAGTGTGCTCTCTGCTTGCTGGTCTCTCCTCCCCAATATTCTTTCCTACAAATTCTAGTTGCCTTGGTCAGCAACTAATGATTGTCCCAAATCCTTCTCCTAAAGAACTTTGTTTTCCCATATAAGCCATCACTCTTTTGTGTTCATTCTGAGCTGGGCTTAGATAAAGGTGATACCCCAGCTGAATTGCTGCTTTATTTATAAATGGCAAATTACTACAGATTTATAGAAATGCACTCTATGAACAACCTTGGGGATTTAAAGGGAATGATAAGATGCAAAAACTATGAGCTGACTTCAATCAGCAAAGCTCGCCGCCATCCCTGGCATACTGAACTATAAGCATCGGAAATTCATAGGCTTCTGAGCCAAAATGAGTTTCACATTCAATGTAAATAAGAAATAGTCTGTGATTCTGCAGTTTTGTTTCCTGACCCAGCATGTCCTGCAAAAATAGAACTGTCAGTGCCTGGCAGTGGTGGAGCATACCAACTGAGATTGTGACCTGAAAGACCAGGAAGGCGCTGGCTCTACAGCCAGCTGGCAGGCTGCCATTGCCAATGGGAAAATCATTCCTGTGTGATAAGACAGCGACAAATGCTTTCCCTGTGGCTGTGATTAAAGCAGGCTCTGCATTATGACAACAGTGCTTCAAGCTTTGCATAGCAGTCATTTTTGCTAAATATTCATATGCTTATTTATACTCTCCCAGGCCTTGCCTGAAATCAGGAAGTTTAGAATTTCAGGCACAAACTATTTCCCTTTTTGGGAAGAAAGATTAGTGGACACAGGCATGGAGGAGTTGAGAAAGGGATGGGAAAAGGGAAAGATGATTCTTAATCAGTCTTTGGAAGATGCTCAGTAGAAGGGAATTACTAATTGTGTAGGGCATGTAACAGTGTAAGCTTCAATCCCAGGGGGCTGTATTTGTCCTAATCCAGCAACTCATAAATGTGTGTTGAATAAATAAATGAATAATCTATAAAAATGGTGCAATGTCCTCTGGGGCAGAGACTAAAGGTTGTCTTTGTAACCACAGAATCTAATCAGGGTTCCTGGCTCATGGAATAAACTCAAATACATGTTTTTGGATTAGCTAATGGGTGAGGAAAAGAAGGAGGAAAAGTATGAGGGAGGGAGGAAGGGGAGATGGTATAAGAGAGAGAGGAAGGAAGAGTTTGAGAGCAGACAGTTGGTCTGGCTACCTCACTTCTCTGGACCAGTGCGCCCGGCTGCCAAGAAGCAGCTTTGTTTGTCATCTCCAGCTGTTTGTTACACCTGCCTTGGGCCATAAAATCTCAGGCCTTTCTGGTGAGGGTCTTCACAGTTTGTTAGCCTTTGTAGTTTACAAAGCATCTCAGAGGTTTCCACGTAGCACTGGTCACCAGAAAAATTCCTGTCTTTATTAACCCTAGCTCTTCTTGTACCCTTCCCCTAGCTGAGAAAGATGTGCATATCTGTTACTCAGGGAGAAAGACGGGAGAGAAGGAGAAAGGGACAGAGGGGAGGAGTAAAGGGGGAAGGAAAGAGGAATGGAGGAGGACAGAGGGAGGGAGGAAGAGAATAAAAGAGAGATGCTGGAACACAGCTGGAAGACAACTTCCCCAGGAGTCCTCTGGAAGCCCACCTGTCAGCATTTTTTGTCTTCCACATGCCCTTCTGCATTCACGTGGAATTCTGTCTTTGCTTAAAGAGCTTATGGCGTTAAGGCTTCAAGTGTTGAAATAAATACTGAGAAATTATGGCACCTTGTAGAGGCCTATGGAAGGGGAATATGGACATTTCATCCCCCTTTAAGTTGCCCTCAATGAAAGCAGTGGACAAAATTTTCTCCAGGTTCCTCCTATGTGAAACGAACTAGAAACTAGTCTGAGAATCCATACCACTGGTCTCTGTCTCCTCTATGCCTCCAACTAGCTCTGTAAATGTGGGCAAGTCTATTCTCTCCGGGTCCTGGTTGGCTCATATGGGTAAAGGACTAGTTGTATTGTAGGAGCCCTAGAGTCTTTCTTGGCTATAGCTCAACTGCAATTCTAAGGAATGTCCTATAGATTCCCATTTTGGTGATGCTTATGCCCAAGAATTCACTGTTTCTAAGGAGCTTGGAGCTTTAGATGAAAGATATTGAGTAATCACTGTCCCCAAGCTACCCCTATTTGATTTTGTCAAGCTCAGAACTCTGGTAGAGAAAAAGATAACCTGGTAGACATCAGAGGCACTGAGATCTAGAGCCAAAGTCGTTTGAGAGAATGAGGTTGCCTCCTGCCTTGCCTCCCCTGTCCTTCTCACTGGAGACACAAATACCTTCACTTCGCAGCTCAGCCTTAGATAGTCCCTGAGCCAAGGCAGGGATTACCCTGTACAGATACAAAACCTGGTGCGACTTTTGGGTAAAACAACAACAACGATGATGTATTTGAGTGAATCTATACCCACAAACTTTGGAGTGCCAGAAATACCATACCTCTGTGTTTATTTAAAAGTAAATTGTATCTCAGCGTTTCCATCCTTCCAGGCTAATGGGAAATCCATCATACTTACTACTGAGGCCCCATACTGATAGCTATTGGATTAAATGTTCCTGGATTTTCCAATGGTAGGGCATTGACATGTCCCCCTTTGTTTATTGGTTGGCTGGTTATTGCTAAGCACTTCTTTGTTCCAGTCCAAATTCTTCCCTTGCGTTTGGCATCTCTGCCCCCAACCACCCCCAGCGATGGTATTGTATGATGAGACTTGGAGCTTCCCTGGGGTACAATGCAATAGTTCCCCCTATGACATATTATTCCTGGGACTCTGCCAGAGAGTGGAGAGAGGATCCCCACTGTTCATGGGTTCTGAAATAACCCCTTCTCTTTCCTCTTGTCCCAAATTCGTTTCTTATTCTCTTTTCCTCTCCCATATTTTCAATAAGTTTAGGTATTGAAGTCTAGGAGACACTTCAAGCAAATTGTGCTTTTGGCCTTCAGAAGAAGACTTTAGATGCAAGAAAATAGCATGAGTTTTAGTTAGGCAAGATACACAAAAGTAAGATGACTTGAAAATCAGCCAATCACTGAGCCAGTCAATGTGGCTGAGGTGTCTCTGCTCCATGTGGTCTTGCAGGGACGCAGGGCTCCTTCCACCTTCTAGTTCTACCGTGTCCCATCTACATGGCCAAAGCTGGGGCGCCTTCATGTCTGTGGCACAGCCTGTGGAAAGGGCAAACTTGTCTTTAACGAGATGGTCTAGAAGCTGTTGTGTCACTTTTATTCCTGAACCATTGGCTGAACTGATTCACAAGGCCACACCTGGCTCAAAAGAAATATGGTAGTGGAAGGAATTCTAATACTAAGGAGTAGGTACTGGGGGACAATTAGGGCAATCTTAAAACATAAGGGGAAATATATGGAAAAGAAATCATAGTTAACATTTTGACAAATTATTCTATGATTTGCATCAACAGCATTATTATTCACCTCCCATTATTGAGGGCCAGTTATGTGTATGTCTGTGTGTCAGATTTACTTGCATTATCTCTAGTCCTTTACAATAATTCTGCAAGGAAATTATAGCCCTAGTGTTATTTTGGGGACTCTGTGGTGGCTTTTTATTGTGTACATTTAGAGAAGCAAAATTACATCTTTATATGATTTGGGATTAGGGTTGGCCACAAGAGAAATTTGGATGAGATTTGGAAGACAGAAGCGAAGCAGCCATTTCCACACCAGGCTCGGTGGCAGCTCGCGCACGCATTGTCGCTGATCTGCTGGCTCCCTTGTGGGCACGGGCAGCATCCAGGCTCTCAGCTCCTCCATCCCCTACTGGATTTTCTCCTTCAGTTTCTCTGAAGCCTGGGCCAGGCATGTGTGCAGCACCATGGGTAAGGGCACCAGTTTCTCCCACAGGTCACTCATGCCATCAAGGTTGGAGGTAGTTTGTCCTTGTGTATTCTAGATTGTCCTCATGAGTTCCATTTGTCTGCATGGGTTCTAGTTTGTCCTTACTCTCCCCCATTTCCTGTGCAGCTTTCCTTCCTGCCAGGCTGGCTGATCTATAGTGGCTTAGGTCCAACGTCAGAAGCAGAGGCAACAGCCTTACATAGACTTCACACATCCCACTATTGTGTAAGATCTAAATCCTATAATAAATCCCTTATCCTACAGCACTTATAGTAGACTGCTTCTCTGATCATATCCTGATAGAGACATTTTGGTTGCAAGTAATAAGAAACCACCTTCACAGAGCCTAAGCCTAGAAAGGGTAATTATTTTAAGGATGTGGGAGTGTCTCATGGAATCCAAGTATGGGAAGGCAGTTCGGTCACAGGGAGGGAGATCTATATTAAAAGGACAACAACACAAAAACACTTATCCCATATTCATTTTCTAGTCTCTACCCCATTTTTGAGCTCCCCTTCACATGCAAAGATTGTCACATTCTCCTGCATTCCCCCACTTCCAGGACTTCTGAAACCCTCTGAAAACTGAGTTCTTATCCATAATGCCACCAAACTAGATTGTCAAGAGCAATGTATGTCTTCACACTCTTAATGTGCCCGAACCTCAGTACTGATGACTATTTGCTGTCTGACTGAATGCTGTGACTCACTACCCAGATGCCCCTTAGGTGAGGGGCTATTGTCCCAGAGGCTAGGGGTAAGGAGGGCAGAGCCTTCAGTGGCAAGCCTGTTTGGGGATGACCTCAGCTGCAGACAGCCCCTCAGCCAAGATCATGCTTCCTCTTAGGCGGCCTACATCCAATATGACTGCGTGTGGGAGGGTGAAGGCCTGGCCACCCCAGCTAATCTCTGGACAGCCATTCTAGCTCCAGAAAACCTGTAGGTGGGCCAGGATGCCGTTAGTTCTGCATCACAGCTCAACTTCTGTTTCTACCCACGCCTGTCTTCTTCCCTTCCTTTTCATGGTCTTAAACCCAAAGACATCCCTGAATAAGGATCCTGGGACACCAAACTTGTCTCAGAGTCCGCTTCCTGAGGAAGCCAACCCGGACACCTTCCTCTTCCAATGCTCCTCCTCTGGCAGCTGTGACTCTACTTTCTTTTGGTTCTTTTCTTCTCTGTCCAGTCCACATCTGTTTCTTTGCAGGCTTTCACTATTTTCTCTGCCTTTTCTAAATGGGAGTTTCCCATTTCTTTTCCCAGATGAATTTACCCGCTCCTGTTTTCAAATGGCATCTCTATATTGATGACCCCTCAACTTATGTATTTAGCTTAGACTTCTCTTTAGAATTCTGGTCTCTTACGTCCAGTATCCAATTTCCTCCCTGACAATTGCACTTTGGTAACTTATAAGCATCTCAAAATTGATGTTTCCAAAACTCGACAATGTTCTTCCCTCTGAATTCTGTTTCTCCCCCCAAGAATTTTTCAATTCAGTCAACTGTATCCACCCCATGGTTCAGTCAGACACCTGGCTCCATCTAGGGCTCTCCCCCTGTCTTTTACCCAATACGTATCATTCAAGATGTGCTGTCACTCATGTCTAGTCATAGCCATGCAGCTGGTACAAAGGGTCTGGGATTTCTTTAGGCTTCCTGCTTCCTGATTCCAGTATATGAACAGTATGGGAAGCTCTTTTTGGAGGCAGGCAGGTGTTGAACAATTAGTCATGCATACAGACTAGGTCAACTCCCAAAGTGTCCTTTGAGGGCTGCTTAGTTGCTAACAAAGGCACAGAGAAATGCAACGGGTCTGAGGATCCTGAATGCATTCTTATCATTTTAATAAAACTACATTCTTTATTATAGGGCATTGTCTAGGAATTGTTGCCATTAATCACTTTTATTAACTGAATATGTCCCTATATGTATGTACTTTGTATTGATATAAATAGCGTACATTCTTGTTGATAGGGGCAGAAGCTGCTTTGCTTTGCCCACAATTTTTAGTCCCTGGCAATTGAGAGTAGGAAAATATTACAGATTTGCAGCAAGCAAGCAAGCAAACAAAGTAGAGTGCAAACCTTTTCTATAAAAAAACATAATCAAATATTTGATGAATATCCACTTCACACCAGGTACTCTGCTAAGTGCTGTGAAGGAGCTCCCTGATGAATAAGGCATGGATCCTATGTTTCCACACAGCACAAGTGAACAGTTGAATAAAAAGGAGGAATTTCATATTATGACTTTGTTTATACAAAGTAATACAGAGAAATTATATATTTGGATCATTTCTAAACAATGCTTTGCAAACAATTATAAGAGCAAGGACTAAGAAGCATTAAAAGATCCTTCAATTGTTTTGGGTCCAGTGGAGTATGTATCTAGGTGAACATCAGCACCTCAGCTATTCATTTCCATGGTAACTGAAAAGTCTAGGGGACTAATACCATTAATACTTATCAGGGGAATTAGAATAATAATAGCCTATGCTGAGGCTAACTATGTTTCAGGCACAGACAATGCAGTTTGCTCATATTATATTATTTAAACCCCATAACAACCCTATCAAGGAGTAACTATTCCAATGGCTCAGAGGGTATAGATGGTCTTACATCCTGTAAGTGATAAGAGCTGGGACTTGAACCCAGGTCTCTGTGGCTATGGCTCATGCTTCTAACTGGTCAGTGAGATACCAAAGTCAGCATAGGAAGTTGCCTCATCCCTTAGTAGTTCCTTCTGAAGAAAGAATGAAGAAAGACAGTGGAATTATATGGAGGAACAGGTTGGCTTGGGACAGAGGAAGCAGCATAAATTCTCTCAGGTACATTCCTCCAGCAAATTTAAGGGGACAAAGAAGACTTTGTAGGTGGGCGTTTACACATAGATTGCTAGAAAGTCAGCTTCTCATTTGAAAGCACTCCTGGATCTAGGGCTGGAGAGTGTTTTAGAATGTGGATAAAGAAAGGAACAGGGAGGTTGTTATTCCTGACCCTTGCAGGGAGAATGTGTATAAGAGTGGTCTGATTTTTAAAGATGAACTCACAAATTCAAGAAATAATCCAGAAAACTGAACTTTGGTTTGTAAAAAAAAAAGAGCAAAACTCTTACATAGGGGACTCCATTATCCTTCTAGCAGAAAGTCCTGGGAATCCCCGAAACAGTGGGGACTTGCACCAGCATGGGAGAGCAAACTGTTAAATTTTCAGGAACTTCCCAAACAGATTGACATCTCATTGGTGGTTGGAAATCGACACTTTGGGACTATTTACATTATGAAAATAAGTCAACGTGTAAATCTCCCAGAGGGCCCATTGTTAAGTATTTACCAGCACACCATTGCCTAGAAGCAGCAGGATTTTGATTAGCAGCTCTTCACCTGTAGCAGGGTCCTTAGTGGAACTAATGTGGTAAAAATAGGGGAAGAGTAGGTATAGAGAAGGAAAATGGGGAATACAAAAATGGAGTTAGAGCAAGAAATAAACATGCTACAGATTGTGATTCCCACATCTGGCTGCATGTGAGAATTACCTGTGGAACTTTTAAAAAGATAAAGACCCCTAGTACTTAGCACATTTGACACTTGGAGCAGATAAACACCTTTTTCCTCTATGTGACAAAATTGTTTAATAGTAATTATGCAATCGTCAGTAACCATTAAATATATTATAAAGACATATAAATGTTATCTGTAATGTGTGCATGTGTTATACATTATGTATATATAAGAAAACAACATAAGTAATGTTATATTTAATTCCTTAACTCATTTTTAGTTTATAAATAATTAAAATAAAAATGAAAGAACAACCTTCTATATAGAAATATTATTGGATAAAATAGTTCACATATGAAATAAAATTCATTCTTTCTAAACTATAGTATACCTCATAATTTATGCCTTATTTTGTTATTTTCAACTTGAAACACAAATAAAACCCCCTGACGATTACACAGAATGACAGAATTGAAGTAACTCAAGTCTGTTTCTTAGTCTATAATAAGACTAAGACTATTGCCACATGTTATTATTTATTTAGAACCTGCTGTTTGAATGCAAGATAATGTACTACAGATGTTGAGGACACAAATTAAGCCCAAAGCAAACTCAAACTCCCAACCATTAAAAACTTTCTCTTCAAATGAACATGTGTGGGTAAGATCACGTGGCTGACTGTATATATTATACATATATAATACTGGGATTTCCCCAAATTAACTTCCATGTTGAATATGATGTTTATGAAAGAATAAGTAATAATAATGCACAATTTAAAACTTGCATACATATTACTTAAACTCAACAGTAGCAGCTTAGAATGTAGACAAAAAAAAAAAGATTTTTAGAGCTGGGTATGGTGGCTCAAGCCTATAATCCTAGCACTTTAAGAGGCTGAGGCAGGAGGATCCTTTGAGCCCAGGAGAATGCAACCAGCCTGAGTAACATAGAGAGTCCCCGTCGATACAAAAAAAAAAAAAAAATAGAAAATTTAGCCAGGTGTGATGGTGTGTGCGTGTAATCCCAGCTATATGAATCACCTTAATCCAGGAGATGGAGGCTGCAGTGAGCCATGATTGCACCACTGCATTCCAGCCTGGGTGACAAAGTGAGTCCCTGACTCGAAGAAAAAAAAATAAAACACTATTTTCTGCAGGGGAGGGGAGAAGTATTTCATCACTAATATCGTTTAGAACTGCTAACACACAGTGGTAATAAAAAGCAGATTGACTTTGTTGTTTCTATGATTGTCCTTTAAATTCTCAGAGAATGCACCCACTTATTGCCTGAGCCTGCGTGTACTGCTCCCATCATCTCTGCCCTTCGCATGTCACTGCCTGGATCCCCAACTCAAACCAAAATATTCAGAATCTTCTGCGGGGTGAGGTCCAGGAGTCTATTTTCATGAAAAGCTGTTGCATGTGATTCTAATGATCAGCTAGTTTTGGGAACTGCTGATATGGAAACAACAGGGACACAAATAGCTGTGACTGAAAGTGAAGCGAGGGAGGCCAGGATATCCGAGTTGCTCAACTCTTCAAACCCATCCTTAGTTGTAATCGTTGGTAGATGGACTATCACTGAAAACAATCCTGTTAAAGGAACCCCCAAGGGCAACTCTAAGAAGTTCTCCTATTATGTCATAAAAAATACTTAGCACACAGATATTTAAATGTTAAAACAAGAAAACATGTCTTTTTATTTAGAAATAAATTAGGAGAGTGTTTTTTAACTTCACTTCTTTACAATCTAAAAAATTCTTATCAGTGAGTCTTCATCCTTATTGATTCCTCTGCTCCATCTTCAGACCACTTCAGAAAAGTCTATCCTCAAAAAAGGCAGAATTCTAAAACAAATTCAAAACTTAGATGCCTTTGCCTTTTAATTGGCTTTCCTCCTTACTCAGACTAAAGACCAATTCTGGCTATAGCTACTAAGGCTTATACTAAGTGGCCTCCCCTCCACCCTGCCACAACCATTTCTCTCAGTGTGACTCCTCACTCAGTGTCTCCCAGCCACATTGGCCTCTTGCTGTTCCTCAAACTCACTGGGCGCTCCCACCTCAGGGCCTTTGCACTATCTGTTCTCTCTGCCTGGAGCACTCTTCCCTCAGGAATCCACAAGCCTTCCTCTTTCAAGTCTGTGTTTAAATCTCACCTGATATAAAAGAGCATTATTTTTCTTGATTACGTCTAACACCATCTGACATACCGTATTTTACTTGTTTATTTATTTAGTTTCCTCTACTACATTTTTGAGGGCAGGATTTTTATTATGTTTAGATGTTTAGTCTTTCTTTTTTTTTGAGTCAACATCTTGCTCTGTCACCCAGGCTGGAGTGCAGTGTGCAGTGGTGCGATTTCAGCTCACTGCAGCCTGGACCTCCTGGGCTCACATGATCCTCCCACCTCAGCCTCCCAAGTAGCTGGGACTACAGGCATTCACCACCACACCCAGCTTATGTTTAGTGTTATATTTTTAGAACCTATCCTCTGCCTTGCCCATAGTTGGCACTTAACAAATATTTGTCGAATAAATGAATAAATCAAAAGGCAGATGATCAAAAATCAAATAATGAAGAAATAATAATAATAATAAGTGACTTACAATAAACTTTTTCCCCAAACCTTCTAAGGCACACTTTTAAAGATAACCATTTGGAATTTTTAAGCTATGTCTTCTGCTACTTGTCCTGAGATCTCTACATGACACACTTCTGCTTACATTTCTTGATTTATCAACTTCCAGCATTATCTATTGATGCCCGGCTATGATAGAGCTGAATGTGACACACTTGCACCTCCACTTTCTTCATCGTCCCAGTGAAATCACTATGACTATTTTTAATTGCTTTGATTTTATTTGTACCTTAGTTATATTCTCCCTGTTTATTTTCATGTCTTTGAGACAGTGTCTATTGTCTCCTCAGTTTCTGAGATAAGGGTATTAGTTCCTCTTTCCTTCCTTCTGCCCTTCTCCTTCCTGGCCACTTTCCAGTTTTCATCATCTTTCCTGAGCCATTCGTTTATGTCATGGCATGTAACTAGGGTTTCAAGTCATCACTGAAATCTTTGAAAAGATCTCTAGGAGTCTGTGGCTGGTCCTAACAGACATTTCACTTTCCCCCAATCTCCATTTTAAATTTGGAAAAGAAGTAGTGTAGAGCAAGTTTGGAATTTTTTCTGGAGTGTCTGGAGGGCAAGCGACTCTCTTGGAAGCTTGCCAGGGCAGCCTTCTGTGGGGGCGGCTCCAGGCTTCCAGCTGGCCTCAGCTGCACATGCTCTGGCACCTGACTCTTGCTGTCTGCCTAGGGAGGTGAAACACTCAGGGGAGAACTCAGGTTAACCAAGTTTCCAAGATTGATGTACAAGTGCATGTCTTCCCAATCAGAAACAAAACTGTGATGCCAACAGGGAAGTGCACATTGGCAAGATGAACATACTCTCTCCCAGCAGACAGATGCATGTGAGGAACTAATTATAATCAAAGGTAGCTTGGTGAGCATAGAGTCAAAGCAGGGGTTAGACAAAATGGATGTTAAACATCCATAGATACAGGTTGCTGCTCAATCCACTCATGAAGGAGGAAAAAGTGTTGCTAATGTGAGCCCAGTCCCTCAAGTTCTGTTGCCTGTGATCTCCTCTGCTGGTGTTCGCTTCTTCCTTTCTAAGTCTGCGTCACTGATCAATCTCCTTTGGACCGACATATATTTTACATTTTTCTGTCATTCTCATTGCAATCAAGTCTATTGTTCTGTGAGCCACGCTCTTTAAGGTTAGCAAGCAAATCTCTGTATTAAAATAATCATCTGAGAGCCCTCTTATTTCCCTCACTCCCAAATTCACAGCCAGTCGTGTTACTATTGCCTTCAGGTAAGAATATAATGTCTATTTTCTATTGATTGAAGGCATCCTGAAAATTCAGTGTCTCATAAATACAGTAAGCTGAGAATTGTATTTCTGTAGTAAGCACATTTCTAAAATGGATGGAGGCATTTCTGTGACAGACAGAAGATTGGTTGGATGTCAGACCAGGTTCATGCTGGGCCTTAACATGTTTATAGCTGCTGTGACTTAAATGATATACCACCAGATGGTCTATCAGAACTTATGGGAACAGAACAAGAAATATTAGAGTTGATCAACTCTGTACAGGCCTTAGGAGTTTTTTTTTTAGTTGTTTACCATTGTATAGGACTATATAATGGTAAAGCTTATGATACAAAAAAATTGGAAGCAAAGAGAGGAATGAGATAAAGCTAAAGTAAAACATTTATTCATTTATTGAACATTTAAATACTATTTATTGAGCATCTACTATTTGCTGGGTATTGTATTACATCCTGGGAATATAGTACTGTGATGAATAAGGCAGATTACAATATCAGAATCAAAGTATTCATGGGGCTTACAATCCAGAGAGTAAAATAAAATTAAATAATAAAGACACAAATAATTCAGTAACTATAACTGTAAAAAAGGGCCATGAAAGAGAAAAACAGGGTACTATGAAAACATAAAACAAGAAGGACTGATCTAATCTGGGACAGGTAGGGTGGGTTGGAGATGACATTCCTAAGGATGATAAGATGAGACGTGGAGAATGTACACAAGTTAACCCAGCAAGAGTTTGGGAAGTGTTCCATGTGCAGGGGACAGCATGTGCAAAGACTAAGAGGCAGGCAAGAGCGCAGCATATTGAAAGAACTGCAAGGCCAACATTAGTAAAGCGGATACATCAAGGGACTGAGATGGATAAGATGAGCACTGGAAAGGGAATCATAGTATTTCTAGCTGGTAACAACCATATCACTTTCTGGTTGGAGGAATTATTGTTTAGTTCATATGGGTAGAATTTAGAGACTTGTTCAATAAGGAAAAAGTTAATATTATAGTCCATGAATTGGTGTATCTTTTAGATAAACTAATAATTCTGACAATCATTCATCTATTCTATCTCATACAGTGTTAGTAACTGGAATAAATACTTCTCCTGCAAACAAGAGTGCCTAAAATGTTTTTGGTGAGTGAATACCATTTAGAGAATTTAGTCTTCCTTTTTAAGAAGTGCTTTCTTCCCTTGTCTATGTATGCCTTTTGGAGCTCTTCCCAGTTATCAGGGCCGTCTTTGACAGTCAAGTCTGCCATTGAAGGATGTATGTCGTTTGTAAAGGTCTTTTGCTGAAAGATTAAAAAATCAAGGGAGACAAAGCTTGTATCCCCAAACCACTGGTGGTCTCACTGGATTTTCTTTTCTTCTTTTTTTTTGCTATCAAAGCATCACCCCAAATTCATCATGTTGTCCAACACACCCATGTACTTCTTGCTCCAATTCTTCCTGTGTCAAATCTCCCTACACTGACCCATGCAATATTTCCAATTTTAATTTTTATCTTTCCACAAGACTAGGTGTCCTGTTTGTGCAATTGTGTCTAGTTGTGTCTATAGGCACATTCTTGAGATATGAGGGTATTTAATTATGTGCAAATACAAAACCATTTACGTAGGTAGGTGTCTGTGTATGTGTAAACAAATAGGTAGGTGTGTGTCTTGTGACTGAGTACTGTAGGACTGCACTGTTCCGTATAGACAGCCAGTAGCCACATTTGCCTATTTAAATTAGCTAAAATCAGCAAAAAGTGAAAATGCTGTACCTCTGTTGTACCAGTCACATTTTGAGTGCTCCGATGGTGGACCTGCCCACCCAGCTCATCCATGAAACTCACATAAAGGTGTGACCCTGCCATCCTGCCCAGGGGGTGGTTAGAGTTCAGTAGCGTGGCCTATATAGCAGGTTTAGTCTTTACACTTTGCACTCTCAAAAATATGTAAATGAATCAAAACACTTAGTCCTTAGAAATTCATTAAAATCTCTCATCCTCTTCTATCTTTAGCACCCCTACATTCCTTGGGGCTTCTCTTTCTTCTGCCATGTCTCTGCCCCTCTGGCCCCTTGATCTCCTCTCTTCTCTGGGCCATATGTAAGTCTACATAGGCTCTAGATGAGTCACATTCCCAGCTCCATGAAGCACCCTGAAAATTGAGGGTTGGTTCTGTGCTAATTGCTCACAAGAGTTCAATTTTTTCCCTTTTATTTATAGAAAGTGAAGGAGAAATAAGGAGCTTAGTGGGCAAAGGTGGAGGAAGAATGCTGTAAACCTCCAAACATTAATAATCTTATCCCATTGCAGGTAAATTGAAGTGTATAAATTAAACTTTATAGAGTTCATCTATGGAATAACTTCAGTTCCCAATTAGTCTTATTACCACCGTTCTTATAAAGAATTACACTAAAGGGTTCTTGTTAGGTATTAAGGGGATAGCTTAAGAAAATGAGTGCAAAAAAACATTTTTTTTCTTATTTTCCTAGTGCCCCGACTATACAGTATAAATAATGAGGGCTTATAAAATTGCTTCCCTTGCAGGGTGTGGGCTAGGTCATATAAAATGGATGAGATAACATTTTACGTCAATAAATTAAAGGAAAAGAGTGTCACATATAATGCCTGGCACATAGTAGGGCTCAATGAAAGGAGGAGTCTACAGCAGTGGTTCTCAGCCTTGGCTGCACACTGGAAGCACCTGGGGTACTTGAAAAAATGTATCCCCTGGCTTACTTCCCTAAAAATTCTGATGTAATTGGTCTCAGGTGTGGTCTGAGTGTTGGCATTTTTAAAAGCCCACCGGGTGATTCTGTTGCACAGCCAAGGTTTAGAAACACAGCCTGGCGTAGAAGGAAACGCTGCGTTCTTCTCTACTGTTTTCCCCCTGATCTTTACAGGGATACCATACCATCTTTGGCTCAGCCATGGGGTTGGGGGATCTGGAGCTGATCATTTGAGATCGAAATTTTATATTATTCTAGATGTGGTCTACTACATGTTACAAAGGTGTGTGTGTGTGTATGTGCCATGTGCACATATGTGTGTGATGAATTTCTTGTGAGCCCTTTGAAGCTCCATGTCCTTAGCAGTGTTCCCTACACTTAGAAATTTGGAAGACTTCCCTTAAGTAACACTCTTGATTTGTGTCCAAATCCAAAATAAAAGTGACAGTAATTAGTAGCATAAATCAACAAGCAGAATGTAGCAACCAGTACAGAATGCTGGCCTGACAGTCCTCAATGATACTTTTATTTTTATATACCCACTAAACTCAAGATTAGTTTATTAATTCTGTAGCAGGTTAAGGGAGTGGAGGCAGCTGGTAATCATTCATTCATTTATATATTTTCATTCAACAGCCATCTGCTGAATGTCTTGTATGTGCCAGGCCCTGGTTAGGGTTGGGGACACAATATTGAATATGACTGCACAGCCCCTGTTCTCATCCTAGTGGGAGAAAAGATAAGTAAATGAGCAATTGCACTCAGTGTGAATGTGCAGTAATGGGGGAGGGGGGTGCTGTGAGAGCATATAGTTGGGACATCCAACCCAGACATGGTTGGTAGGTTAGCGGTTGGTGATGGGGAAAGTCTCTTGAGAAAAATAACTTTGCGGAGAGTGGCAGCTATGGAAATAAACCACTTGGATTTCCCGTCAAGAAAGAACATACTGCTCAGCTTCTAGAAATGCAGTTATCTGATAGCATCCAGCTGTTAGGCTATCAGGATTAGCCTTAGCTTTCAAGCTGATGCCACATTCCTATAGGCAGGGGGAACAGCTTTGTTCCACTCTCTGTCATTGTGCAGTGAGTGGAGTGGACAATAGAAGGAAAGGGGAAAGAGACGTAGGCAGGGAGGATTGTAGCCCAGATCGTGGGGGACATTGTAGGCCATCATGAGAACACTGGCTTCTACTCAAAGTGATATGGGGTGAGAGGAAGGCATTGAGTGGGCAATAGCGTGAGCTAATTCATGTTCAGTTCAAGTTCTTAGCCCTTGACTTTGCTCCAGCCCACCTCCTCTCCTTTAGTCAATGACATCCAGCCCTGCAGGGGACTGTCAGCCTTCCAGGGGACTTGCACCTAGCAAAGCAATATACCTTCTGAGTGACTCGTAGTCTGACAGCTTAGAGCAGCTTCTGTGCAGTGGGAGTTCTAAAGAAGCTGAAGATTTCATTTCTAACTTCAAGAGTGTGTGTTCTTATGGATGAGACTGCGTGATTTTTTTTTGTACCCCAAAATTGTGGAAGTCATGAAACATCAAGGCTAGGACATATGCCAGATGACATTCTGGAAACTTTTTGGGGTGACAGGTAAAATAACTGGTTTTTATCCTTGGAGAAAGAACCAACATCCCCACTTGCCCTCCAAGTTAGGATTGCCTTCCCTGATTTGTGCAACCTGGTTATGAGTGAGCTTGGCAGGAAGGTGGCCATGAAAAGGTCCTGGTTGGTGTAGAACCCCAAATTTGGAACGTGAGTGTTTATTTTTCTGTTCTCTGTCCTCTGAAGGTTTCCATGTAGGGTTATCCTGATCCTCAAGGTAACAATCCAGGCAAAAAGGGAATAATTTAGAAGAAAATTAATTCCTCCCTTGATGAACAATTTTTGTTTATAAATTTTAAAATATGTGTTGTGTTTTATTTCACTATTCTTCTTCAGATTTCATTCCTCTGGCTGAACTTAAAGCTGTCTTCAGAAGGCCCATGACTTTGTAGCTTCTCATTCAACTGCAGAATATACATCAGGACTGGGTGTGCTTGGAAATCCACTTTCCAACAGATTTATGTGGCATCAAAAACAACTCTTTTCAACACCACCTGGTCCCAGGGAATGCCAGTTTTGGGAAGGTCAGTGCTGGGAATGAGATCAAATCTTCTCTTGTCTGCAATTCTCTTCTTCACCTGGGTCTCTGAGCTAACCTGGCCTTGACAATTCCTGGTCCCAAGTGCCATAATGAAGACAGTGATTGTGGCCACCACCATCATAATAAAAATAAAAGAGGTATTTAAAATGGTCAGAACTGATGATTCACAAATGTTAATGGTGAATAGACATAGAAAAGTATTTTAGCATCACTAATAATCAAAGAAGGAGAAGGAGAAGGAATGCAGGACAGGCAAAATCAATAAAATTGCAAACAAGCAAAATGGCCCCCAACAGGCAATTGATTAAATCTGGATACTATGGAGTATCTTGGAAATTTCTGTTTATTAAAAAAGTTCATTGGCATCATAAAATATCAAGAAATCAGGTCACAAACTATATATGCAAACATTTTCTTAGTTTTTAAAATAAAAGCATTTAAAAAGAATACTCTCCAAATGTCAACAATATTTATTTTTGGAAGTACAACTATGAATAATTTTAATTCTTCCAGATATTTATCTGTAATTTCCAATTTTCTAGAATAAACATGAAACAGGAAAGCCAAATTTAAAAAAATTTTAAGAAAAAATAAAAGAGATATTAAAATTATACACAATTTTTTCCTATAGTATAATTTTCACAGAAAAAATGTCTGAGAAAATATTTTGAGGAAGCCATCTAATATTGCTGTTGGCTTTTCCTCACAAGAATATGATGTGACAGCAATAAAAAGTTGTTCATAAAGTTATAATTTAAGTGGTTACACTAGTCTCAGTGAACTTCAGGGTCGGCTGTACAGTTTAATCATATTGTTTTCAATGGCTACCAAGGCTGAAGAAGTATAGGTACAACGCTATAATTCCTTTGTTAGTGGGAGGTGGCACATTTAAAAGACACAAATCCATTCTCTTTGCAGCCCTCTATTACTTTCAGTGCAAATGGAGAATAATAGAGAAAAACTGAAGAATCATTTCGTTAAGATGACAGAAAAGAAGGAAGGAAATAAGGGTGGTGGGGGACGGGGTGGTCAGGGGCCTTAGGAGAGCATGGGGCATTTGCAAGAGCCTATGAATGAGAGAAAAGCAATGATGGCCACTAACATTTATTAAATCTTTCGCTGTGTTTTGTAACCTGAAATTTCCAAGATATTCCACTATATCCAGATATAACTAATTGCCTTTTATGGGCCATTTTGGTTGTTTACAATTTCATTGATTTTGCCTGCCCTACATTCCTGCTCCTTCTTCCTCTTTATTACTGATGCTAAAATACTTGTAGACATTTATTCACCATTGATGTTTGTGAATCATCATTTCTCTGAGCCTGGGCTCAATTCTATGTGCTTCTCCCATATAATTTCATTCCCTACTCATATAACATAGAAAAAGACATTACATTCTTCACTTCACAGATTAAGAAACCAAGACTCAGAGAACTAATTTGCCCAAGATTATACATGCTAGTAAACAGTGAAGGTGGAAACGCAAACTACCCTCACAACTCATTCTGAAAATACATGTATATATGTGTGTTTGCATGTGAGTGCCCAATGAACACTTCTTTGTGAAGGATGGAGTATTCCTCATCCAGTCATCCGGAGCTCAAAGAGTTGAAATGACTCACTCGTAGCCATGGAGGCAGCATGAGAACACAAGCCACCAATTAACAGCCTAAATGAATAGAGTATAATTTGTATTGGAGTTTCAAACTGGCTGGGCAAAAGCTTTGAGATGGAGTGCAGGCTTTGGGTGCTAGCAGCCATTATGCGAGAAAAGAGAATTATGAAAAGCAATAGAAGGTATGGAAGATGATACCTGCAAGAAGTTAGTCTGTGGGAGAACTTTGGGGTGTACTGACAAGGGAGTATCAGCATCCAATTAGCGACTCCCCATAGTACCCAAGATGGTCGACCTGAAGACAGGGAGACAAAAAATTATAAAGCAAGAGCTGCAGTACCAACCATGGTCTCAGGTCTTCACGGTCCTCTTTTGTATCGTTTTGACAGTTTATCACAAGACTTAGTGCTCTTCCATGCAAAAGCATGGCATTCAATAACAGCTAATGGTAGAGCATTGCAGAGAACACTTTCCAGGGAAGCTATTTAATGATGATTATAATCAGTGCATTTGAATCTTAGATGACCTAGTGAGTCACTGTCTTCTATAATTTTACAAGACTGTGAGTTTTTTAGAGTATGAGTCTTTATATCTCCTATAGGGTCTAATGTGGTATCTTGCTCACAAATAAATATGAGGTGAATGAAGGACATCCAGGTGTCTTTGCAGGGTATGTTGAAGAACTTAAAACCTATCTTCCAACATATACAATTTAGTTTAGTTCTTCTCAGGCGCCTTTTTTGGTGTTGCCACTTTGGAACTCCTCAGTCACCAGTGTGTGCCTCTTATTCAGTAAGTACCAAGACATTTTCCTTTGGTTGGTTTTCACTCTCCATGGCCAAGTCGTCATCAGAGAAATGCTTCTAAGAAATTTAACAGATTTTATCATCTCTGTTTGATGCAGAATGTCTGAGAAGATGGCAGAGCTGGATACCTCCAACTGCAAACACAATCCAATTACAAATAAATCTACAAATAGATCACTTTCGAGTTTTTGCACATTGGGTGTTTCATATGCAGAGTTGACACTATTGACTCTTCCTCAGTTCTTCCACAGTTCTGTTTTCTTATTTGTTCACTACAAATGTCAATATAGATTAAAAACCACTTACATTTTTTTTTATTAGCCTAGGATTTTTGACCACCTTCCATGAGCCTGGTATTGTGCAATGCCCTTTACATATAACCCTTCATCTCTCTATTATTCTATTTTATAGTAGAGGGAACAGAGTTTCAGAGACACCAAGTAGATTGTCTGAGGCCAGACGTCTCTTAAATAGCAATTGGGATGTGAATAAAAGTCTGTCAAAGTTCAAATTTTTGCTCTTTTTACTACACCAAAGTTCCTCGGTCACATTCTTGGTTGGATGGAAGGACTTTGGTATATATATGTAGACTATTCATCCCCAAATTGCCTTTATTATGGAACCCTATCAAAGACTTGTACAAAAATCTAAATAAATAATGAAGACTGCATTCCCCTTTTTTTGAGGTAATTATTTAATGACACAGGAAAATAATATGTTATTAAACAAGCTGATTACAAGTGTAGGTAGATGACTTCATTTTTGATAAAAAAATTAAAAAGCACGAACATGCACATAAAAATTAGATTATGTACACAATATCAATAGTAATATTCTTCCCTTTGTTTTTGTCTTTTATGAAACATTGTTTCTGAAACAAACAAAAAGGAAAACATGATCTTGGAGAGAGTTATTAAACACCAGGAATTAGGAATCCAAGAAGGAATCCAAGAAGAATGCAAGCCAGGACCCCAGCAGTCAAAGTTGGAAGCCCAGGACAGGTCCGACCAGGGTGATGACAGCCAATGGAAGATTGTTCTTTTCCTACTGGAATGTTTTTTGCCAAACAGTTTCCTCTACATTACATGTTAGCGCACTTACATTTAATAGGATCCTATGATTAACTGGCACGACAGCAAAATGATGCTAGCAACTTTGGTTTTGAATTACTAAAAATGTACTATTTTGTAGTTATATACTATACAAAGCACACTAGAAATCAAGTGCTCCTACAACAAAAATCCTGGCTAACTAAATCACTGACTTTGCTGAATTTTTCTAACTTTGTTCATTTTCAGTCTTCACAGTAAACATATTTTTTTGTTTCAGGGCCTGGAAGAGGTAATTTTTCTCAGAAAGAAGCTAATGTGAATGTGTGCTGGGCACTGTCTGATGGCTTGGCTCTAAGTCCAAGGCAGTTGCCCTTGTCTTCTAAGTACTGTACAGAATGAAAAGGCTTACCAAAATCCAAACCACCTTGAATTAAACAAATCTAAAAACCATTCTTTGTATGTGTGTTTTTAAAGTCTGCCATGTTACCGAATGAAGAAATGCAGTATATTACATCTCTGTTGATGTCAATGAGGCTCAGACATCTCAATTCTACCCTCTTCCTACCCCCCACCCACCAAATGTTATGACTGCTAGTGACATTTATTCAAATTACAACCCATAGTTTTTGCTGTAAAAAACAAAACACCTGAGAAAGGCTCATGGCTTTAAAATCAAGAATCTATAAAAGCAATGCCACCCTAGTCCTAAGGTGCTTCTTAGGTATTTTCCAAAGCTCTTTGCTCTTTTATGCTGTAGCATTTTCAGGAGGAGTCATGAGATACTTTCAAGGTCCCAGAAATAACTAAAAACAAAAAATAACCTGAGACTCTTTTCTGAATTACCACCAGCTTCCCAGTACACTATGTCACCTTTTACAGCAGTGAGCACAATAATCCATGCCACAAAAATCTTCACAAACCAGGAAGGAAAGGTACAAAAAGAATTATATTAAAACAATAACATGCATTTGTGTGTATAAGGGAGGGATATTTAAAATTAAAATATTATATCATCACAACAAAGACCAGATAATCCTTGCTCTGTCCTTAGGCAACCAAGAAAATTAAAGCATGTTTTATATCTCAGAAATAAAAAAGAGACTTGATAAAAGTAATAGTGCTCAGTGCTTGCAAACCAAGTCAATTTATACTCTTGTTAGATCAGTCCAAATTCTAAAGGCTACAAAAATCCTGTTAGATCAAGGGGAAACAAAGTCATTTTAGGACAAAACTATTCAAGATGAAAGAAAGACATGTCTTCAGTGAGAGAACTGGCTGCTGTTGGATGATTTTTTGCTAATGTGTTTAAAGATTTTGGACTTCTCAACTTTCCTGGTTTTCTGGTAGCCAAACCCACCACCACCTTCTCACTTTTTCTGCTTGCCTTCATTGTTGTTGATGTTCAGATCAACAGAGGGAGGTACCTTGAAACCAAATCACAGAGCAACGTGAGGCAAATTTAAGTTATTAACATGAAGAGAATGGAAATCATAGGCTCGTATGGATGACTTATATGTTTCCTGGGCTGACTTATGAAGAAAGTCGTTCTTTTCAATTGGTTTCTCAAGCTGAGACTGAATGTCTTTAGACCAGGAAAAGTCAAATTCACTTAACGGAACCTTGGATTGTTGCAAGTAGTGAAGGAAACCCAATTCTTCTCAATGCAAAATGAGCAAGGTATGCCCTCTCTCACTTAGGTCTGTGATGAATATATTCCTTAGGGTCATCTGGAAGATCTTACTGAACATCAGGAATGTCCAGTCCTCTTGCTGCCACAGCCATACAAATAGTGTTCCTGAATCTGCGTTGCAGAATTGGAAGAATGTGGTTGTACGCTTATTTTGCTTTTGCTTTCCATGAATGGCCAAGACAGGGAAATCAATGCAGTTCAGCAACTCATAGTGGTATTTCACAGACACACAAGATGAAAAGAAGACCATAAGCTTCTCCTTTCGGTTCTTCTTAAGGAAAGTAAAGAGCAGAAGGAAACTCTTTTCAGAGGAACAAACAACATATCTCCACTCAAGACCATCCACTGTTGCATTAGCTTTATCATTATCAATGCCAACATATAATGGCTCCTTTTTCAGAGAAATCCTTGCCAGGTCTTCAACTTTTCGAGTTTGAGTGTCAGAAAAGAGCATAGTCTGTCTGCATGTTGGCAAAAGTTTATAACTTGCTTTCATTCCTCTTCAAACCCAACATCCAAGATACAATCAGCTTCATCAATAACCAGACACTACAGGTTTTTATACATAAACCCTGGGGTATTCTGCATATGGTCCAGCAAACAGCCTGGTGGGGCACAATGATATTGATCCCATTAGCAAATTTCTGTGCTTCAGCAGATCTGTTGCTATTACCCTTTATCAACCATAGTTGTGTACATGGTGAGTCATTAGCTCCTTAAGAACACCAAAAGTTTGCACGGCTAGTTCTCTAGTAGGTGAGAGAATAAGGAACCCCGTTCCATTCCTGGGCATGAACCTTAAGAATGAGTTCAACTACAGGGGTGAGAAAAGCCAGAGTTTTACCACTGCCTATTTTTACAGCTGCTAGAAAATCCGTGTCTTCCAGAAGTGGTCTGATACTTTTATGCTGAATTTCAGTCATATTTGTAAAGTTCATTTCTCTTATTGCCTTCAGAGTGTTTTCAATGACAAGAGTACATAGAGAAGCAAATGAAGTATCCTCAAAAGCTCTAATCAGTCCCAGGAACAGGCTGGGCGCCTCACTGTCATCTTCATCATTATCTGGCTTCTCTACATTATTTTCTGTTTCTCTAGGAGTCTTGGCACTTTCTTCTTCAGATTCTCCTTTGTTTTCAGTTTTTGCTATTTTTTTGTATCAGGCCCAGCGTCATTCACCATTTTTCTCTTTTTCTTTTTTGATTCTGCATTAGGAGACTGCATTGCTGCGTCTCCACTGGTTAATATGGTGGATTTCTGGGGAGATTTTTTAACTTTTACATTTTCCACTATTTCTTGAGACGTGTCTCCATTTTCAGCTTCTGATAAGCCCACATTTATAGAATGTTTTGATTTTGTAACCTTTTCACCTCCCATTATTTCTTCATACACTTCTCCATTTTGAGTTTCTGGTAGGGTCATATTTGAGGACCTCTGCAACTTTAGGTCCTGCTGCTGCAATTTGAGGTTCTGCTTCTCGACCTTCTTGCACAGGAGTTTCTTTGGCAGGTAAGACATGCTGTCCAAGAAGTGCCTAGACCACGGTGCCACACAGTACAGCCTGGCATTCCCCTTTTTGACATATTTATTTTGCTCCTCAAAGAACTGTATGAACCCAAAGAGCTGGTTGATGGAAGCCTCTGGTCATCCCAACTGAGTTTCCATTCCATCTGGAAGCAAGGGCCTCCAAGAGGAATTAAGTAGAAGGTTTCTTCTTCAAGACTCAAACACCAAGCAACTATTTTCTTCCAACTATAATCTGACCCTATCAGAAACTCAAAATGGAAATACATCTGAAGAAACAATGGGAGGTGGAAAGGTTACAAAATCAAAACATTCAACAAATGTGTGCTTATCAGAAGCTCAAAATGGAGACATGTCTCAAGAAACAGTGGAAAATGTAAAAGTTAAAAATCTCTCCAGAAATCCACGGTATTAACCAATGGAGAAGCAGCAATGCAGTCTCCCAATACAGAATCCCAATTCCAGAGTTGAGGAAGGTTTTTCTAATGTCTCTTTAAAATTGTTCTGAAAATCTGAATGCAATGGAATAAACTAGATAGGCCTGTTCATTGTGGGGAAACTCTATCACCTACTTTAGACCTTTTCTCTTTCTAAAAATTTTTTTTGACATTGTAAAAACAATATATGCTTATTGAAAAATATTAAAACAATACAGAGGTGCATAGATATAAAAGCAAACATTCTTGGTAGCTCCTTTCACTCACTCCCATTTTAGGAGACTATTAGGAGGTAACATTACCACCTTAAGAAGTAATTAGATTGTACATCACAAGATCTTTTGCGAGCTTTTATATCCCACCTCTATACGCAACTGCATATGCATGCACACACATACACAGCTACATGCCTTTTCTTTCATATGAAAAAATGAGAGCATACTCTAAATTTCATTCTGTAGCTTGCAACTTAACACACCACACATAGATTTTTAAGTCTATAAGTCATAATTCTGTTGGCTTATCATTCATAAATGGGAGTAACACTGTTGTCCCCTCTCTTATAAGTTTGCCATGAGAATTAATCGTACGTTCAAAGGTATGCAAGGACAGTGGCACTAAAAAATGGCACAGAAGGCTTTCAGATGGCCATTGATGTATTATTTTACAGAGACACCATACAGATTATGTGATGAGCTCCAAGAGTAAGGATGAAGAAGTGATTTCTTGTTTTCCCACTCTGAATGGGAAACTTCGTGATCTGCATATTATAAAAAACATGAAAGTGAGGTCAGGCTTGGCAGGGAAATTGCTGGCTGCAAGCTTTTAGGACAATTAAGAAACAGCAGGATCACTCTGGCACAAGCTTCAACCAGTTGGCAGAAAAATGCCTCTTCTGCTCCTACGGTGACTGGCAATTCTAAGTAAATGGCTAAAATTGCCTTTCATGTCTGCCGGCAACTTCTTTCCAGAAGTCTTTGAGTCTTGTTGAATTCGCTTTGATAATGGGTATCTTCTCTATTGACATGCATAAGGATTATTTCAACTCTGACAGGACAGAAATTCACTTGTTTCCAGAATTAGGAATACCTGAAAATTTGCTCGTCTAAAAATAAATTTTTCCCTAAAAGTTTTCTTCTTTAAGACTGTAACCATACACAAAGGGTATATTTTATATGATTAGTGACATACTAATAGGCATTTTGAAATATTAAAAATAGCTTCCAAACCCCTGTTATTTTCTTTGGTGAAGTCAAAGGACTTGGAACCCCAGTTAGGACATTAACTTAAAATATTCCCACTCACTTAAATTATTAGCTGTCAATAAATAACACTTTTCTTTTAACTTCAATTCACAGCTTGCCCTGAAACTACATTGCTGACCATATGCCTTCTGCCCCTGATAACTAGCCAGGGCAGCACTGATAATCGCCTGTTGGCTTGCTGCTGAGAACCCAGCGTTGGACAGCCTGTATAGTACAATGGTTGAAAGCAGTCTTTGGAGTTGCAAGGGCTCTGCACATTTGCTTGAGTCCCCATAACATGGTGGAGATGGTAGCACCTACCTCAGAAGATTGTTAAATTAATTAATGAACCCATGTAATAAAGCACCTAGAATACTGCCTGGACCATAAAGTGTCATTTATTACTGTATCTTTTGTACTTAAGGTGATTCTCTTTAACTTTTGTTATTGAGATGAGGTCAGTAGCTTTTTATGCTTCTGAGAGAGGAAAACCTCTTCATCTTGTTTCCTGTGTCATAATAGAAACAAAGAGGAAGATGATACAAATTCAGTAAATCTTCCCCTCATATTTGGTCAGATAAGAGCAGGGGCTTGGAGCCAGGCTGCCTGGCTTGACCACTTACCACGAGCAAGTTTCTTAACCTCTCCAGCCCCAGTGTCTTTATCTGTATAAAGGGGGTAACAATTGTCTCTGGTCACAGGGCTGTTGGGAAAACCAAGACAGTACGAATAACAGACTTGCGCACAGTGAGTGCTCCATATAGATAGCTACTAAATTAATTCTGATGCAACAGATTCAAGTCTACTACTACTGAGCTCCAACTACGTGTTTTATTCTACATAGGGACTGCATTTAACAATATTCCCACAAGGAACACACATTATCTTCACTTAACTGATAAGGAGCTTTGAAAGGTTAAATGGCATGCAGCAATTCTTCTGTTACAAGGCGATAGAGCTGAAATGTGACGCCAGGTCTTCTGATTCACAGGCTAGTGTTCTTTCTTCTAAACCCCTGGATATCTCTGTGAGACACGCATATCTGATTACCCCAAGGATTCTCAGGGTCAACAGTAAATAGGGTAGAGAGACTGTCAGTCCCTGCCTTCTGCTTACTGGAGAAACCTTTCCAATTATTTTTGTGTGACCAACACATACATAAATGCACAACATGCTTTAAACAGTTAAGCAATAAAACATAATTTTCCCATAATCCTACTCTTGGATTCTTTCCTCTCAAAGTTTCGAAGACTTTCTTAGAATGTCCAAATGACCCTCGGAATATTTTTCACCAGAAAAGTTGTGTTGTTTTTTTCCCTACTGATTCCAAAACAGTGAGCTGACTCCTCTTCTTCCTGGAAGGCTTTTTAAGTCATTACAAACAGCATTTTTCTTTATAGTTCTCAAGTGACCTTTAGTGCAAACATTTCTTTCTTCTTCCTGGGGTGGGTTCTGACATCATTCTCCAGGAACACAAAGGCCTCCACAAGGTCGATTTATCCTGCTGAGACTCTGGAAAGGATCTCTTCTCCTCTGACCATGTCTTAATTCACAATTGAGGGAAAAATATTTAGCAACGAGTCTCTTTCCCTATTCTCTTTAAGCTTGGTTTTTAAAAGTCAGTTATTCTAACATCTGCTTGGAACATTTTATTGTCCCCAGTCAGAAGTATGGTTTTGTATTTTTTAGCCAATTATTTCTTATCTTTGGTTACTTCTGCTCTTTTTTAATTCAAATCAGTCAGCATCTGTTCCCCAGGATTCAGTGCCAAGGTGCCACCCAGTTTAGGAAAGCTAATCTTTGATCTTTTTCTTTTGCCTCTTCTTGGTACCACACACTAGTTTTCACTCCCATTTCCCCCACATTCTCATACCTCCCTTTGCAAATTCTCTTGAGATTTTAGAAAGAAAAGGAAACTTTAAAAGGAGAGCTAAGATGCTTGTTCAGCTAAAATGCTGAATCCAGACAGCCAAAAGCTACGTGGTTTTCTCTGAGTTTGCTCTGTTCTGCCTAGATGTTGTGTGGCTTAATGGGGAGAGAAGCTGCCAGCTTAGAAGAGAGCAGAAGGATTTTCAGCATCAGCTCCTCCCATGTCGTGGGTCTCTGGTAAGTTTCCCAGTCTTTTGTTACCCAGGTAGCTTTTTCATGTCGTGGGCATAATGGTAGAAACCACCTCCACAGGCCAAACAGAAGGCATAAGATTAATGTCAGGAGAGAGGCCCAGGTGACTGCTTCCTTACTAAGACCGTTCTCTGATATTTGCAGTTACTTTTCTTTCACTTCTTGGTGCAAGCAGGTTTTCTTTTGAACAGAGCTAACAATGATTTTGCAGTTTCACACTGACATAGAATTTTTGTGCAGCTTTTGAAGGAAATCTATTTATGCATGATGAGTCTTCTGAATTCTAAATCACTGTTATAGACATTTTTAAAGTGAGAGTTGTGTAACACATGTAAGATGGAGTAACAAAACAGTTTTTACAATTGCTTAGGCCGGGCGCATTGGCTCACACTTGTAATCCCAGCACTTTGAGAGGCCGATGTGGGTGGATCACTTGAGGTCAGGAGTTTAAGACCAGCCTGGCCAACATAGCAAAACCCCATTTCTACTAAAAAATACAAAAATTAGCCAGGCGTGATGGCAGGTGCCTGTAATCCCAGCTACTTGGTAGCTGAGGCAGTAGAACTGCTTGAACCCAGGAGGCAAATGTTTCAGTGAGCTGAGATGGTGCCACTGCACTCCAGCCTGGGTGACAGAGCGAGACTTTGTCTCAAAACAAACAAACAAGCAAACAGTGCTTTAAAAGGACTTTTTAATCACTCAGTCATTCAATCAACAAACATTTATTTAGTGCCTTACTCTGTCAGATGCTACATTAGACCCCAGCAATATAGTAGCGAGGAAAACAGACACACAGGCCCTGTCTTTCTGGGGCTTAGAGTCCAGCTATCTTCTGCCACCACAGTAGGAGTTTGAGTATGAGTTGTGGTTTTTCTAAGTCAAATGTAAAGCTTGACATTTGTCTTGAAACCACATGAAAAGCCACAGGACAGTGGAAGGGAAAAAGATGTAAAAAAAAAAAAAAAAAAAAAGATTGTGATTCCCAGGAGGATTTTGTCTCCTGATCACTTTCCTAAGCAGTTGGACCTTTTTACCCAGGGCCATGAGCCTGAACACATTAGTTCCTTCTACGGTCTGGAGATCAGTAAGCAGCCAAAAATAAGGGCTAGTAAACTACTTCTGGTGGTCAAATCCAGTCTACCACCTGTGTTTGCATGGGCTATGAGCTAAGAATGCCTTTTACATTTTTATATACTTAAAAGAAATCAAAAGAATAAGAATATTTTGTGAAACAGAAAAGTAACATAGAATTCACATTTCAGTTTCCATAAATAAAATGTAATGGGAACATAGCCTGGCCCATTCATTTATGTATTGTGCTATAAGGGTAGAGTTGAAGAGTTGCAACAGAGATTGTATAGTTGGCAAAGCCTAAAATATTCATCAGCTGGCTCTTTAAAGAAAGTATTTTCTGACCTCTTGTGTAGAAAACTTTCTGGTGCTGTCACTTCACACTGCTTGGCTGTAGCCATCTCCTTACTTACTGAGAGACATGGCAACTTCAAACGGCCATCCTCCTCTGTATTGCATGAAATACAGGGTAAGCCATAGGAGCAACAGAGAATGGTACATTTATAAGCAAGTTTGAATTTTCTTAAGCCACCAACTTGAGTGTGCAAAATAGATACAATTATTTTGTATAAATTAACTTAATTTACTTAACATTGTAACATGCAACCTTAATCAATTCTAGAAAACCTCTGTATTTTCTCATTCTTTTCATGTTAAAATTCAGTTAATTCGTCAGGTGCAGTGGCTCACACCTGTAATCCCAGCACTTTGGGAGGCCAAGGCAGGAGGATCATGAGGTCAGAGATCAAGACTACCCTGGCCAACATGGTGAAACCCCATCTCTACTAAAGATACAAAAATTAGCTGGGCGTGGTAGCGCATGCCTGTAATCCTAGCTACTCGGGAGACTGAGGCAGGAGAATCACTTAAACCTAGGAGGCAAAGGTTGCAGTAAGCCAAGATTGTGCCACTGCACTCAAGCCTGGTAACAGAACAAGACTCCATCTAAAAAAACAAGAATAATAAATAAAACAAAATAAAATTCAGTTAATTCTGGATTTCCTCTATTGTCTTCCTTCTCCTTTAGATGGCACCTGTGTGGGGTAGCCTAAGTGGTATTCTGGCAAGGGGTGCCTCTCCTGAGATGTATCCTGCCTCTGGTTACTAGCACTCTAGCAATGTTCATTACCTCACCTAGTCTTGCAGCTTTCTCATAATGTACTTTTGTCACTTCTGCCAGATACCTGGGTTTATCCATGCTCTGCTACTCTTGAACTCTTCTCGTATGGGTGGAAACTTTGCACTGCTCTTCCATGTTTTCTCTGGGGTTGCTAGAGATGAGTAGAACACCCTAGCCTTCTCTGACCCTGCCCAGCCCCAGGATTCTGAGATGGGAACCAGGTCTGTCTGACAATGTCCTTGCATTTAATACTGCCATCCTGCCTCTTCCCATAGCCAACTTCTTGAGTGGAAAACACCCCCAAGTCTGCTACTGCTCCCCCAGCAGTGGTGTCTCTTGAGTTGGAAAAACAAGATGTCTTCTCTTTCAGGGCCGTGATCTGAGGCAGGCAGGAAGGAGGGAAGAGGAGGCATCCACTTGATAGCCCTTTACAAAAGGAACCTGCTTGTGCTTCCCAGATCTATGCATGCTCCGACCAGCTTAAGTCCAACCTATTGGCTCTGTTTGATTCAGCAACTTCAGACTCTGGTTAGGCCAGATGGAAAATCAGTCCTGGAAAAGCGAAAATGTGAAAAACTGTGGCAGAGAAGGTCATTCACTCCCTCATAAATCTAAACACACTAAGCCCATTGAAGGACTTGCCAGGAAAATGTGATTTTCAGTTTTCTCCTTGGATTCAATTTATCTTTACTGCTAAGTAGTCAAGTTGAATTAGATCCAGAACCAGATACAATTCTACCCTTTTTCTTTGAAGGGAGGGACCCCCACCTTCCTGTCAGTGACCTAGCTACCCCATCCTAAAGACTGGTATTTTCTAAGTTAGAAATTATAGCAGATCTTCTTTTAGGTTTCTGAACTGGGTGCACCTTAGGTTTTCATTTCTCAGATGAATGAGTAATTGCATCTTTTCTGCAATGCCTCACTAAAGATGAGAAGCAGTTACTTAGGATTGCATTTCACTTCATGGGGTTTTGCTTTTTGCAGATGGCAATTTTTCTGCATCTTATGATCTCTCTTGACCTGAAGTACAGCCCCATCTATCATCCTGACCATTCAAGTTTGTAGTTTTGAAAGATACGTAATAAAATGGAATACAAGAAATAACACATCTGTCCAGGCAACTTAACCACATGAACCCTCTTGTCAATGAGGGGATTAGAATAGGCCCTGGAATACCCGTATTTCCACAATATCACCATAATTGTGTGTAAATATAAAACACACAAAGCATTTTCCAGGCTGTTATTGACAAGAATCATAGTTCCTATCCTGTAAAGATAGGAGTGAGTAGTCCAGGTGTATTTCCTACAGGAATGGCAAAGTGAAACTGACGTATAATTTTCCATATGAAAACAACTTGTTTTCCCACATTCATTGCCTCAATAAGGACAGATGCCCTAAGGCAGATCGCCTCAGATGGAGTGAGAGAGGCCTTTCTTCAGCTCCCTGTGATAGTCTTACTATATCATCACGGAGTCTTTGCTATGTCTCCCTTCAAGAGGTGGAGCTTGATGTCTTTTGCCTGCAATGTGAGTGGGACTTGGTAATTTACTTTCTAATGCAGAGAATATGGCAGAGGTGACAGCATGTCACTTACAAAGACTAGGACGTAAAAGATTCCTCTGGCTTCCTCCTTGCTCTTTTTGGGATCTCTTACTCTGGAAGAAGCTGGTTGTCGTGAGAACACTCAAGCAATCTTATGGAGAGGTCCACATGGTAGGACTTGGGGCTTCTTGCCTACAACCATGAGAGGGAACCATGTTGGAATCAGCTCCTTCAGCCCCAGTCAAGCCATCAGATGACATAGCCCTAGACGATATCTTAACTGCAACTGCGTGAGAGACCCTGAGGCAGAGCCACTGAGTTAAGCTATTCACAAATTCCTGACCCACAGAAGCTGTGAGATAATCAATGTTTGTTGTTTTAAAGCCACTAATCCATAAGTTATAATTTGCTGTGCAGCAATAGATAATGGAGTCCCTCTTGGAGAATATTTCATTGGTGGTAAAAATTTTATTCTATGAATTATTTATGATGTATGCCTTTATGTTGAATGGTCATTTAAAAAAAATACTAGTCCACTTTCACAAGGAATAGGACTGATAAAATAAATATTCTTATTAGTTTATAACTTGAGCTGCCACAACTTGACCAGACATGTTCCTAGACAATTCAGTGGATACATTTAAATGTTCCCCCTATGCATTACTTGAGTAAACAAAGAGAAATTGGGGTCCAGGCTTATCAATCCACTTCATTACAACAAAGAGTTAAGAGGATATTGTGGGGGGTTTTAAATATGCATGCAAATTGTTTGACACCCTTCCCATTGAGAGGTGGGAGTCTCTGCCCTCTCCCTGGGAATCTGAGCCAATCGTAGTGACTTGATTGTAATGAGTAGATGGCTCTGTAGACAGCCTCAGCTGAAGCGTCAGTCGAGAGCCAGTATCAAGAACCCAGACACATGAGTGAATATACCTCCCAATGAGTTTTGCCCTCAGTGGTCAAGTAAGTTACTCCCCACTGTCAAGTCACCCCCCAAGTTGTGACCTCATATATCATAGAGCAGAGACGAAGCATCCCCACTGTATTTTGTCCAAATTCTTGTCCCACGGAATCTATGAACATAATAAAATGGTTGTTTTATGACATTAAATTTTAGGGTAGTTTGTTACATGAAATACCAGCCTGAGCAGATGTATGGAAACAGCTTCTCTTCATCTTTCAGATTACTTGAAAACAATGCAATTTGGAGACAAGAGCTAATTAGCAATTGCATTAAGCTATGACCATTAAAAAGACTTAACTTCAGGGCAAAATGTAGGGTTCAGTAGAAGGGTGGCAACGTGAGAGCCCCGGTAGAGAGACACCCGCATGGTTTTTGCTCTGTTGTTGTTTTCTTTTGAAAATTGCATATCTCTGAGGAGAACATTAAAGATCTTGTTAGGCTGTATAAATAGAGCTAGAAACAGTAAGCCTAAATTTTACCTTTTTTTCCCCACTTCAAAAACATTTGCAATTACAAAAAAATTCAAACACAGAAATACAGAAAGTAATAAGACATCTGAGTATTCTCCCCTACCACTCAGAATTTACCCAAAGTTAACATTTTTGGACATTTTAAAAATTTTTATTTATTTATTTACTTGAGACTGGGTCTCACTCTGTCACTCAGGCTGAAGTGCAGTGATGTTATTTTGGCTCACTATAACCTCTGCCTCCTGGATTCAAGCGATTCTCCTGCCTCAGACTCCCACATGCTGGAATTACAAGCATGTGCCACCAGACCTGGCTAATTTTTGTATTTTTAGAAGAGACGAGGTTTCACCATGTTGGCCAGGCTGGTCTCAAACTCCTGGCCTCAAGTGATCCACCTGCCTCGGTCTCCCAAAGTGCTGTGATTATAGTCATGAGCCACCATGCCTGGCCAACATTTTTTACTTCATATCTATTCTTAAGTAAGAAATAAGCTGCCGGATACATTTAGAGTTTCTTCCTCCTACCCAATTCCAATTTATTCCATCCCCAGAGGTAGCCGCTATCCTGAAGTTAGTGTTTCTGCCTTGCTTTCACCTTTTCATTACTTTTAGAATAAATAGTTCTCAAGGTGGGCACAGTGGCTCATGCCTGTAATCCCAGCACTTTGGGAGGC
>CAUYLG010045896.1:0-10604 GCA_963573385.1 Cacajao melanocephalus | reverse complement strand
AAAGTGACCACATAATTGGAAGTAAATCACTCCTCAGCAATTGCATAGCATTTCACAGGTTTAAATAAAATACTGGTTGGCTGCTTGTTTGTTATTTTCATCCCTTATTCCTTCCTGTCTCCATTGTTAAGCACAATTATTAGCATAAAAGAGGTTTTTAATACTCATTTTTAGACTGCATTCTAGCCTGGGCAATAGAACAAGAATCCCGTTCTCTCTCCCTCTTTCTCTTCCTCTTTCTTTCTCTTTTACATCCTTTTTTTCTTCTTTCTTTCACTCTTTCTTCTTTTCTCTCTTTTTCTTTCTTTCAAAAAAAAAAAGGAGCTTTCCTGGTTGGGCTTGGGCACAGTGGCTCAGGCCCATAATCCCAGCACTTTCAGATGCTGAGGTGAACAGATCACTTGAGGTCAGGAGTTTGAGACCAGCCTGGCTAACATGGTGCAACCCCTTATCTACCAAAAAATATAAAAACTAGCCAGGTGTGGTGGCACATGCTTGTAGTCCCAGCTACATTGGAGGCTGAGGTGGGAGAATTACCTGAACCTGGGAGGCAAGGGTTGCAGTGAGCCAAGATTGTGCCACTGCACTCCAGCCTGAGCAACAGAGTGAGACCTTGTCTCAAAAACAAAACAAGACAAAAAAACAAAAAGGAGTTTTCCTGTATGACCATGGGCACTTAAAGTACAGGGTCCAGAAGGAATCAGTTAGCACCAGATCATAACTGTAGCATTTCTTTTGTTTCTAAAAAACTCTTAGAGGTTGTGACTTTTGATAAGAGGAAGCTTCAAAGAAGTCTTGCTCTGAGGAAACAGAAAGAGACCGCAAGAAATTCCCCACTTTCTAAATTACCCTCAGCTGTCCCAACGCTGAACTAAAAGGAACCCAGTATTAGTCTATTAGGAGACAGGCATGGGTCCCTCTCTGGCCAAGAATGGATACTATTAAGTGGCTGGAAGCCATTGCACTTCTCTTCTGCCAGACTTCACACCTGCTTCTTGGCAGTCAGGACTTTGAGCTCCTCATATTCAAGTCTGGGCTCCTGTGGAAGATGTAATAATACCGAGAAGGAGTTTAGGCAAAATTCTCCCTTCTCAGAATAATAGTAAAGTTCTCATTTGAATGCTGTATGCTAATTTCTAAATTAGGCATTTTGCACAAAGATATCTAAAAGTCAGCACCAGCTAATTGTGACAGAGTAGGCTTCTGGAAAAATAGAGAAGTAACTTCATTTCTGCATTGAACACTGATTATTTATATATAGGTATTCCTGCCCTACCTGCTTAGTTTCCTTAAAACAAAACAAAACAAAAAATAAACACATTTCCACTCCATCAGTTTCTTTTCCCAACTCTCTGCTTTACCCTTCTTTAAAATAATGACAACACTATGTGTAATGTGACTTGCTGTCAAAAAGGCAGACGAAGTTGATTCCTCAAAATGTTAATTATACCCTTTACTATGCCCTAACTCTGTGCAGGACATTGACAAATACTGGAGCTGAATCTACAAGGATTCGTAGGCCCCGCTTTTCTGAAGTTTAGTTCCCAGATTATTGTTTCTCTACCATTTTTTATTATTGACCCCTAAGAAACCTTTTTAGACACTACTTTCTGAACTGCCCCACCATGAAATTTTAATATCACAGATATTGTGTATATATTTATGTGCTGTGTCTATATCCATGCATTATACACAGAATTATCATGGGATTTTTCCTCCCAAGAACCAACTTTCACTTCCTTGGGATAATGTTATTCCTGTTAAAAGTGTATATTCTATGGCTGGACATGGTGGCTCATGCCTCTAATCCCAGCACTTTGGGAGGCTAAGGAGGGCAGATCACCTGAGGTCAGGAGTTTGAGACCAGCCTAGCTAACATGGTGAAACCTGGCTCTACTAAAAGTACAAAAGTTAGCCGGGTATGGTGGCAGGTGCTTGTAGTCCCAGCTACTCTGGAGGCTGAGGCACAAGAATTGCTTGAACCTGGGATACGGAAGTTGCAGTGAGCTGAGATCATACCACTTCATTCCAGCCTGGGGGAGAGAGTGAGACTAAATATAATTCATTAGAATACAATAACTTCTATCTTCCTGTTATTCAAACAAACTCACATTAAGCCATGTTCCTCCTTTAAACAAGTGCTACACCCCAAACAGCACAGTTGCCAAAATCTGGACACTCAAGGAATGTAATTTTATTGGTCACTTGTTTCTGTGCAACTCTGAATGGGTCATTGTTCCTTAATAAGGATGTGACGCTATCAAGTTAAATTTAGCTCACCATGGTTGTGGTTGAACAAAGCTGATGCATTTGCATAATGCTCTCCTACATAGGTATGTTCCAGCAAAATAGTGAAGGCAGCTTAATTGAATGCTGAAAGACAATATAATGTTCTGGCTAAGAGCACTGGAGTCCAGACCACTGGCAGGTCATTTAACTACTCTAAGGCTTAGTTTATCCATATGTAAAATGAGAATATTACACTACTATATCATTTATTTGTTTTGTTTTGTTTTTGAGATGGAGTCTTCCTCTGTCACCCAGGCTGGAGTGCAGTGAGGTGATCTCAGCTCACTGCAACCTCCACCTCCCAGGTTCCAGCCACTCTCCTGCCTCAGCCTCCCGAGTAGCTGAGATTACAGACACATGCCACCATGCCTGGCTAATTTTTTTTATTTTTGATAGAGGCAGAGTTTTATCATGTTGGCCAGGCTGGTCTCAAACTCCCAACCTCAGGAGATCCACCTGCCTCAGCCTCCCAAAGTTCTGGGATTACAGGCATTAGCCACTACACCCAGCCTATATTGTGTTGCTTTTAAAGCAATAAAAGTTATACATATATCTACACACGCAAATTATTTAGTATAGTGCTTGAAGCATAGTAAACTCTCTGTAAATAATTGCTATTATAATTTTCTGTAAGCCCATCAGGTTTTTGTTTTGGTAATACTTCCTACTTGTGCTGTTTTTAGGGCAAAAAAGATTAAAAATTGGTGAAAATCAAAGCAGGATCTCTGGTATTTAACCATGAGTAATATTTTGCCTAATATGCCTTTTTAATTACACCTGCCTTTCAATTACATTTATTTATTTTTTTTGTTCTAAATTGATCTGTCATTTTATTTAACCTCGCTTGAGTGCTAAGCTACATTTTATAAATGTAGTTTGTACTACTCTTCATCCAGCACTATTGAAGAAGAAGATCCTTAATCCTCTTAAGCTTCTAAGAGCCTTTCACCCTAGACTTCTACATTGCATTTCAATAGGAGAAGTAAAGGCTTGCAGACACAGGCACCACCCTTAATTGCATTCCTGTAGATGGCAGGGATGGTATGGAGGAATCTTTCTGGAAGGCATTATTTTGGCTTAAATGTGATCAAGCCCCCACCTAAGTCACGTACCCCACACCTAATTCATGGATCAAGAAGACCCTTTCACATGTAATTTCTAGAGCTGTAAGCCTTTAAAAGGGCAAGGATGCAGCTCTCGGCCAAATAAATCACTATTTCCTTCCCAGTTCCATGTTCCAGAGGTTTGTTTGTGGTCTTTCCTTCTTAACTATGAGACGATGAATTTTTTTTTAGAATTAGTGAATTAATACTAATAGATCTGCTAACTTTAGTCCTTCCAAAGGTTTATACAATTTGAATCCTATAATGTTTCAAATCAAACTCTCTGTCTCCCCAATTCCTCCCTGAACCTGTATCAGCTCTGAGATGCCTATGCCGGTTATGGGCATCACCATCCTGATAATTTTTTTTTTTTTTTTGAGGCTGAGTCTCACTCTGTCACCCAAGCTGGAGTGCAGTGGTGTGATATCAGTTCACTGTAACCTCCACCTCCAAGGTTCAAGTGATTCTCGTGCCTCAGCCTCCCAAGTAGTTGGGATTACAGGCACCTGCCACCATGCCTAGCTAATTTTTATATTTTTAGTAGAGACAGTGGGGGCGGGGCGGGGGGTGTTCCACCATCTTGGCCAGGCTGGTCTCGAGCTCCTGATCTTGTGATCCACCTGGCTCAGCCTCCCAAAGTGCTGGGACTACAGGCGTGAGCCACTGTGCTCAGCACCATCCTGATAATTATCTATGCTAACTCTCAGGGTCATCACATCTCATGCACAATCCAATTTCTTACCATGTCTACACAATATTTCTGTCGTGTGCTCCTGCCTCTCCATTCCCTTTCCAAAATCTAACCAAGTATATTTTCTCAAGAGAGGTGCTATTCCTAAATACCAAACATATACTCAAGCACAGTGTAAGGGACATTTGTCATGTCTGAGGCCACCCAGCATATTTAAACACCCTTCTTATGTTTAGAGAATTCTCCATATTACGAGTCCTTTCACAAGGCAGAAGCTAGGACTGGCTCTCTTACCCTATTTAGTTAGGACATGGGGATCCAGCCAGGGGCAGATTCCAGTTTTGTAGGGATTTAACCCTAATACAATTTTGGGGCCTTCTTTTTACAAAGCAACAAAATTACAAATTTAAAATTAGATTAAAAAATTAACTACTCAATTTGAATGAGGAAAAAAAAAAACTACAAATTTTAGGAGATAACCAGTACCATGAACATCACAAATCCAGGAAAACAATGTAATTTTTAAATTAATAATTTGCCTAATATACCTCTTTAATATTTTTTCTTTATTATTTTAACTACATTATTTTAACTCTTTGATTACCAATTCACATGAAAATTATTTTATAATTTTTTATATTAAAATATTTTTGTAGAGAAGGGATCCCACTAAGTTGCCCAGGCCAGTCTTGAACTCCTGGCCACAAATGATCTTTCCACTTTGGCCTTCTGAAGTATTGGGATTACAGGCATGAGCCACCAAATCCAGCTCTAATTTTTTTTCTTTTTATAAAAAGAAAAGAAAGATACTTTAGCTTCCTTTGGCATAGCTGGTCAATTTTTTTTAAATTGACAGTTTAGAAAAGTGTCTTTATGCTTCACAACTCATGGTTGATAATACTGTGTAAATTTAGTGTGATGGAAGGCAGAGTTTCAGGTACAGTATTTTTTTCTGCAAATTTTATAAAAACATAGGACAGATATTTATTTCTAGGGTTCTCCCTGAGCCTTGGAAAGGGTCTGCCTAAGTACAGGGCCCCGAGGTTTATGATTCATTAGCTTTGTGATACATCCATGTTTTAGTCCATTTTCATGCTACTGATAAAGACATATCTGAGGCTGGGTAATTTATAAAGGAAAGAGGTTTAATGGACTCACAGTTCCACATGGCTGGAGAGGCCTCACAATCATGGTGGAAAAGCAAGGGATGTCTTACATGGTGGCAGGCAAGAAGAGAGCTTGTGCAGGGAAGCTCCCCCTATAAAACCATCAGATCTTGTGAGACTTATTCACTATCACAAGAGCATGGGAAAGACTCACCCCCATGATTCAATTACTTCCCACTGGGTCCCTCTCATGACACCTGGGAATTGTTGAAGCTACAGTTCAAGATGACATTTGGCTGGGGACATGGCCAAACCATAGCAATTCATCTCTCATCCTCTTAGGCTTCACCAATCAGATATGATCATAAAGCTTTCACTTCAGAACTGAACAACCCTAGGAAGCAGGAGCCCTTGTCATCTACCATTTCATAAGAATGGCAAGAGAGGCACCAACTCTGCCAGGCACCAGTGGTGAAATTCCTGGTGTTGAGTCTTCAGCAGCTCTCAGAGTGTGATGTGGGCATAGATCCTGTCACAGAGCCTCTGGACCTTACTCTCCAGCCCTCTTGCAGATTCAATGAAGTACCAAATATCCTTATTAAATTTGCCTTATTTTTCTGCTTAAACTGGTTTTTATAGAATAGTTTCTGCTTGCAACCATGAATCCTGATTGCTACATGTGGGAGTGTGTTCTGCAGGGCTAAAGCAGAGTCTGAGGCATCATAAGTCTACCAGAGATGATGGAATAACTCAAGGATGAGAAAGTGAATCAAAGCAGAATGCATGGGAGAAAACAGGTGACCAAATACCAGAAAAGTAAGCATAAGAGTGAAATACATGGGCCCATTTAAAGGCAGAAGCCAGGGAGCCAAGAATCTCGATTAGTGAATGCAGATGAAGGTAAAGGAGGTTCAGAAAAGGCAAAGTAGTGTAGGTCAAGTCCCATTTGATAGGCCAGCAGTTGAGTGGAATGTATAAGGATTGGGTGGTCTTAAAAAGGCATAGAAAGCCAGGTGCAGTGACCACACACCTGTAATCACAACACTTTGGGAGGCTGAGGCAGGAGGATCATGGAAGCCCAGAAGCTTGAGACTAGTCTGGGCAACATAGGGAGACCCCGATTTCTACAGAAAATTTAAAAATTAGCCAGGTGTTTTGATGCATGCTTGTATCCCCATCTACTTGGGAGGCTGAGGTGGGAGGATCACTTTAGACTGTGAGGTGGAGGCTGCAGTAAGCTGTGATCATACCATTGCACTTCAGGCTGGGTGACAGAGAGAAACCCCGTCTCTAAAAAAAATTAAATTTAAATTTTAAAAAAGAGGAATAGAAGAAGACTGGACAGTACTATAACCCAGGCTCTCGTTAGCTCTTTCTTGGAACCATAAAAGCCTTCAAAATTCTCCCACCTGTTCTCTGCCCTAAAGTATATTCTTTACACAAAAAAGCTATTTGGAGCCATGATCATTGCCCTACTTTTGAAAAATCAGTTGTGACTCCCCATTACCTAGAGAACATCACAGAATTAATTAGCCTGGCATTTCTGACCCTCCCTCATCTAGGTCAATCCATTTATCCAACATATTCCTCATTAACTTTCTTATACTGTATGCTAGAGCTGCACTAAGCTATTTGGTATTTCCTAGACATGCATTTCATTTTCCCACCAGCATGCTGTTCTTTCTGCCTGGGATGCTCTCCCTGTCACATTTCAGCACATCCAAATCACTATTTTCCAAAGCCCAGCTCAAATGTCACATTTCTTCCTCAGCAGCAGTATTTCCTCCCGGAAGCACATTAATTCTCATGTTAATTTTGCTTTCTATGTTGCATTAGAATTATTCAGACACATTATTTTTATTTCCTCTAAGAACCCAGAAGCTCACTTTGAGCAGAATCTTGGCACAGTGTATATTATAGGTGCTCAAAACAGTGTTGAACAAAGGGTTGAATGAAGCAATTCTTGACACATCATTTCCTGTAGAACCTAATGCAGGTGATAGATAGTGACCTATGGTGTGGTAGGAAAAGTACAGGCTTTGATCTCAGACATGTAGGAGCTGGAGTCACAACTTGTATTGGCTGACAAAGAATCTTTTGACACGTCGCTTAATCACAAAGAGGCATTGGTAACAGGAGATAATAATCCTTAGAGCATAAGATTATTCTGAGAATTAAGTAAGGTTTTAGAAGGTAATTTAAAATTCCTGATACAAAAGAGATGTTAACTGGGTATTAGTGATTTTTTTTCTCCCTTAATCTTCTCTTCTTCAGCCTTAACATCTCTAATTCCATCTATTGTTTCTTATAACACAGTTTTTTAGTCTGCTCATCAATATCATTTTCTCCACATTGTTCTTAAAAATCTGAATATTAAGATAATCCAAGTGTGACCTGACCAGTTCACAGAACACTGAGAATACTACTTGGTACAATGTCATTACAATACTTCTATTTTTGCAATACCAGATAGCCATATTATACTTTACTTATTTTAAGTTTGCGACTAAATAAAATCTCCAAGCTTTTTAGAGCAATCTATCTCCAGATCACATGTGTATTTTATATATAAACCTAAATGCACGTAATTCTACCATCTCTGTTAAGTTTCAACTAATTTATTTAAGCCTGAATTTTATCTCACCCAAATCCCTTTCAGTATTGATTTTAATAATCTTTAAAGAGATGTGGGGGGAGGATGGTGGGAGGAACACTAAGTAATAACTTTAGACATTTGCCTTACACTTACTTAATTGCAAAACAAACAGTTCCCACGGTGATCTGTAATGCAGGCCAGCATTTGTGTCAATGTGGAGGAAAAAGGATGACTTTTGCAGTTTGCCTCTGCCAATAAAAGCCACATGAGTAATTAAACTTCAACAAACTCAGTAATTGAATAATATAAATATTTTTTTAGAGATCACCTTGGGGAAAAGGAAAGGAGAAAAATGATGTTTCTTTAATGTCTCAAAACAGAAAGAATTATCTTGTATTTTAACTAAATATTGTACTATTCCACCAAAAACTGATTAGCAACACCTGCTCTACTGCAAAAACTGATTTTAAGTTTCTCTGATTGTATGCAGATAGAATTATATTTTTCTTGACAAACGTGAAATAAGCAAAGCAGTTTAAATTTAAAAATTTACTGTGAGTCTTCTCAATAACTTTTCCATATGGGAGCCATGAGTGATGGTTTTCTTGTTAGAAATTTATGGGAAATATTCTTGGGAGCTTATTTTTCCTTATGAAATGAGCTGAATGTTTGTGTTTTCCAAAAATTTATATACTAAAACACAAATCCTAATGTAGTTGATGTGGGGCCTTTGAGAGGTAATTAGATCATAAAGGTGGAGCCCTTATAAATCGCATCAATGCCCTTATAAGAAGCAGCCAGAAAGCTAGTTACCTCTCTGTCTGCCATGTGAAGACACAACAATAAGACGACCCTCTGTAAACCAGGGAAAGGGCCCTCACCAAGAACTCAACCACAATAGCACCCTGAACTCAGCCTCTAGAACTGTAAGAAATTATTGTTTAAAGCCACCCAATGTATGGTAATCTATAGCAGTCTAAACTTCCTCGGAAATATCAGTGTAAAACCTCCAAGTATCAAATATAACTTTTTCTTAATTATTTTTCTTTTTTTCTCTTTTCTTTTTTCTTTAACCCCATTCTGCAGATATATTTATTAATTAATTTTAAATAAACTGTTTATAGAGACAGGGTCTCACTATGTTGTCCAGGCTAGTCTTGAACACCCGGCTTCAAGCAATCCTCCTGCCTCAGCCTCCAAAAGTGTTGGGATTACAGACATAAGCCACCATGCCTGGTCAAAATATAACTTTAAAGGGAGATCGAGGAAGTGATATAGAGAAACTTTTGAAACACAAAATTTCTGTTAAAATAATTTCAGTAAAGAAAATTTGGATAAAAAATTATGTTTTAGGCTGGGTGCAAGTGGCTCACACCTGTAATCCCAGCACTTGGAAGGCTGAGGTCAGGAGTTCAAGACCAGCCTGGTCAACATGGTGAAACATTGTCTCTATTAAAAATACAAAAATTAGCTGGGCATGGCAGTGCATGCTTATAGTCCCAGCTACTCGGGAGGCTAAGGCAGAAGAATCACTTGAACCCTGGAGGTTGTAGTGAGCCAAAATCAAACATAATGTAATAAGAATATTACAGGATTTTTCTGGTCTGGGGCCAATTTTTCTTTTCCATTAAGGCCTATATAAAATTTTTAATTTATACCCAGGAATTTTTTTTTAAAAATTCTAACTTGAGATCCAAACAAAACAAATGACCTATCAAATCAGTCTTTCGATTTCAGTGCCAATACTTAGAAGCTGGAGAAGGCAGAGAGGGTGAAATTGGGAGACAAGTCATTTATCTACTATTCATGTTAAATTCAGAAATCAGATTTTCCCATATATAGTTGGAAATTCATTTACTTACTACAAATAGGAAAGATATTTAAGATAATTAAAACTAACAAATATCACAGTTTTTATTAGTTTATTGAATGTGTTTAGATATATTCTTCAGACATAGCAAACAAAACATGTAAGATATAATTTTTTCTAAATCAGCCAGGATTGTCATTGTTATAATTTTGTATTGTATCATAAAGTCTATAGAAGCCACTAGGCTGAAAGGGAATTTGAGTTCTGAGACATTCTTCCTTTTTTTTTTTTTTTTTTTTTTTGAGACGGAGTCTCACTCTGTTGCTCAGGCTGGAGTGCAGTTGCACGATCTCAGCTCACCGCAACCTCCACCTCCTGGATTCAAGGAATTCTCCTGTCTCAGCCTCCTGAATAGCTGGGATTACAGGTGCACGCCACCATGCCCTGCTAATTTTTTGTATTTTTAGTAGAGATGGGGTTTCACCATGTTGGTCAGGCTGGTCTCGAACTCCTGACCTCAGATAATCCACCCACCTTGGCCTCCCAAAGTGTTGGGATTACAGGCGTGAGCCACGGCACCCAGCCCCGACATCCTTTCTTCTATAAATCTTTTGTCTTTGCTGTTTGTTTTAGAACACATATCTTTAAAGCTTACTAATAAGGGTCTTTATGAGGGTGAACCATGAATTTGCCAATATTTAATCATTTTAGCCTATAAAATATGAATTCCTCCTGGTTTACCCTAACATAATCAAAGATTGAGTCAAAAGCTGAAGAGTGTTTTCATCAACTGTCTTTACCAATACCCTTTGACATTTACAGAACCCTTACCATATTCAATGAGATGAAATGCAGGACATGCTGAACCACTGTGACATGGTAAAAGCCCCATAAAACTGCATACCTCAACCATACCTTGGCTTTCTGTTTAAACTGCTCTCTGTAACCCGTAATGTGACAGGCAAGCAGTCCAAACCCAGGCCATCTTGGCCCCTGTGACTTGTAATTT
>CAUYLG010045893.1:0-42114 GCA_963573385.1 Cacajao melanocephalus | reverse complement strand
GCTGCAAATGCCACCACCTGCCTGGAGCAGAACCCTCAAGACCCTTCAGCCCACCAGAGACCCTTTGAGAGTCTACACGATAAAGCCTAATCCCCACCCTCATTGTTGGCCAAAGACCAGCTACATCAGAATGACAAAAATCTCTTCCAGGCAGACAGCTACCTGGGCTGGTTCTTGACTTGCTTTGCTAGGCCATATCCGGACTTGGACCTGTAGCAATGCTTATGAAGCCTCATCTGAATGCAGAGATGGGTAAACAGACATGGGCCCTGCCCTGGGGTGCTTACACTCACCTGGCAGGGGCCAGCAGAGAAAGAAAGAATGGCACACGTGGGGTTAATGACAGGTATTGTAAGTGCCATGCCGGAAGTACAGGATGGCAAGAATGTATAACCAGACATCTAATGTCTGCTGAAAGGGCTGCATGGGGATGGGGCAATGCTTTGGGGAACTGGAGGACTGATGTGGCCAAAAGCCTCTGAGTGAGGAAAAGAGAAGTTGGGGATTCATATGAGAAAGTTCCCGGGAGTCAGATGGATCGCCCAAGGCTTTGTGGGGCACTGCATGGACTTGGTTTTCCTCAGCAGGACATAGGTTGCGTAAGATAATCAATAGGTATAAATGTTCTGGCAAGTGTTATCTGTTTGCTGCTATTATCTTAAAGGTGACCCAGCTGGTTGCAGGACTTCTGCCTGTAAGAGCAAGTTGTACCTTGGTGGAAGGGCAAAACCTCCAAGGAATGAGGTTAGGGGAGAGAACAAAGAAGAAGGGAGAGACAGTGTTGGCAGCAGAGACAGTGTTGGCAGTGTTGCTGGTACCCGGTTCGTGTGGCCACGGCTACTACTGATGGTGGAGGTGATGGTGATGATGGAGGTGATGACAAGCCTGGAAAAAGGAACCTGGACTTCTCTGAACCTCAGAGCTTTTCAGAGACACACAAAAATGCTTGCAAACACACACACACACACACACGCACACACACACACACACACGCACACACACACACACACACACAGTGCCAGGTATGAAATACAAAAGGAAAACCACAAAATTGCAAGTATTAAATGTTCAATTGGACATCTGCAAATGTAACTTTATTCCAGCTGGTCAGAGTCAGATGCCTATGTCAAATAATCATACACAAATTATACTTTCTTTGGAATGTGCATAAATTACAATGTATTTGTGATGCATTTAGGTATGACTTCCAAAAGAAAGAGGGTGTAGAGCTCTGTAAATGTCCTTAAATGGCTGTGACTCATTGGCAAACACTTTGTAAGATAGTAAGCCCCCCATCGACGGAGGTATGCAAGGAGAGCCAGGATGACTGCCTGTCTGGGGTGCTCCAGAAGGGGTTCCTGAACATGAGGTGCACTGTGTTTTGTTTCCACCCAGAGCTTTCCTATTTTACTGTGGAGCCCTCACAATTCCTTTCCTTCTCCCTTCCACACACACACATACATTTGCTGGGAGAGATCTTGGAAATATTCTAAGCCCATCTCCACATCTTTCTGCTGAGGGAACTGAGGGTATGAAACTTGCTGGAGGTAACACAGCAAGTCAGAGTCACACCAGAGACACAAACTCAGGATCTGGATTCCCAGCCCAATGTCCTTCCCGCCTCAGCTCCTGCCTCTGAGTAATTTTGCCCCTGGGTGGCAGGGACGTGGGCTTCTCTGAAAACATTGGCGATCCATATCTCACCTCCCCAAGAACCAAGGCAGACTCTTCAGCTATCCCATCCCACCCCTGCCCTTGAAACTCCCTCCCTAAGCCTTTTCCACACTCGCCAGTCCACTGAGGATGGAGGACTTCAGCCAAGTCACAAAACATCATAAACCTTCATTTCCTTATTTATAAAATAGAGATGAATAGTGGTACCCACATAATAGGGTTGTTGAAGAGATTAAATGGATAATGTACATAAAATATTTCAAACATTAACTGACACTTTTAAAGTGCCCAACAAATGGGATATTATATTGTTATGATGGTTATTTTCAAATGCATTTTGCCAACTGAGTATTAATGGATCTCCCATTAAGTGCCTGTCGGGGAGCAGAGTGGAGTAGATCCTGGCTCCTGGCTCCTGACCCTTGCCAAGTTCTCATTCCAGTAGGGAGAGACAAATAGTGAACAAATAGAGAAACACATGACATGCTAGGAGAGCCACATGAGGAGATGGTATAGAGGGTGAATTGAGCTGCCTTGGAGGGGTCCAGAAGGCCCCTCTACAGAGCTGATGTGTGTGTCAAGACGGAAATGTCCAGGTCATCAGCAGGTCACAGATCGAGCTCCAGGGAGGAGCAAGTATATAGTGTCGGAGGAATGAGAGCCGATCACAAGGGGCCTTCTGAGCTGGTGGAAAGGGTGTGTAACAGGACAGCAGTGGTGGGATAGAAGCAGGCAGGTGCTAGTGATTCAAGCGCCGGCAGCAGGGAGACTGGTCAGGACCTTTCTCAAAAGTTCAGGCAAAAGAGGATGATGGCTCGAACTAGGACTAGGACAGAGGCAGCAGCAAAGGAGAGTGGATGTGTGTGTCCACATGTGTGTATGCATGTGTGTGTTTCACAGGCAGAATCTACAGGGGTTGCTGATGGGTTGGATGTCAGCGGTGAAGGAAAGATGGGAATCCAGAAGAATTCCTAAGTGTTTAGCCTGAGCAACCAGGTGTCTGGAAGCTGGGGAGGAGCAGGTTAGAAAAAAGAATCGGGGGTCCTTTTCCAGCCCCTCACTTCATGATTTATATGCACTTTGTGCCCACACTATGCAGAATAGAAAAGTCTGCAGAGACAGAAAACAGGTCGGTGGCTGCCAGGGGCTAGGAAAAGGGAGGAACTGTGAGTGATTGATAATGGGAACAAGCCTGTTTCTGGGGTGATGAAAACGTTTTGGACCAGAGAGAGGTGGTGGTTGCACCACATGGTGAAGGTACTGAATGCTCCCCAACTGGACACTTCAACATGGTGCACTGTTATGTCATGTGAATTTCACCTGAGTTTTATTTATTTATTTTTTGAGACAGATTCTCGTTCTGTCACCCAGGCTGGAGTGCAGTGGTGCAATCTCTGCTCACTGCAACCTCCGCTCCCTGGGTTCAAGTGATTCTCCTGCCTCAGCCTCCCAGGTAGCTGGGATTATAGATGCCCACCACCACGCCCTGCTAATTTTTGCATTTTTAGTAGAGATGGGGTTTTGCTGCGTTAGCCAGGCTGATCTCGAACTCCTGACCTCAGGTGACCCACCCGCCCCAGCCTCCCAAAGTGCTAGGAATACAGACGTGAGCCACCCTCAATGTTTTTTTTAATGTGAAAGAGAAATAAAGACTTTCCCAGACAAACAAAAACTAAGGAATTTTGTCATCAGATGCAGCTTCAGGTTTCCACATCTGCTGCTGGCAGAGGCTGAGCAAATGGTGTGAGTCTCTCACTGATAAGGAAACATCACAGCAAGAACTGGTCACGAGTCAGTGTCGGGCTGCCTGGTTTCATTGCCGTCTGCGGCAGGGTAGGCTGGGGGGTATGGATGTTCAAAGCCCTGACCTCCTCTTTACCAGCTGTGTGGTCCCAGACAAGTGAGCTTTCCAAACCTCAGTTTCACCATCTATGAAATGGGAACATGACAATCTCTGCTATACAGATACTATTATTATCCTCTGTCAGGCGCCCGGCATGTGGTAGGCACTCAGGAAATGGAAGTGGCCAGGGTCCTGGCTTCCAGTCCAGGTCTCCCTCTTCCTCACTGTGATGCCTAGGGGATGACACTCATCATCATAGAGTGTCTGCTCTGACCCGGCCATCTAGCAGTGAGCTGGAGGACACACATCTCAGATGTAGTGAGGCTCTTCCCAGTCTGTGCCAACAATGCCAGTTATAGAACCCGCACCAAATTCCAAATTCCAGACAACATTCGCTTTTCAGCCCGTGCAGACGGGTCCCGCTAGAGGACTGCAGAGCTTGGAACAAGACGTGCTTGAGGACAGAAGCAAGAAAAGCCTTGCCTTTGCATCCCTCCTGAGTCAGAAGAAATAAAGGGGCAAGACCAAAGTTCCTGGGAGGCTTGGGGCTTCTCTCCAATGAACAACCCCAGCCAGAAGTCTTTTCCTGCCTGTCGACTTTGACCAAATGTCTTGGCAGGAAGGAGTTAGACACCTGCACCACAAAGATGAAAGACATTTGGATGTTATCACAAGGGAGGAAGTGTCTTGTGCTGTTGATACAACCGCAATCACGCCATCTCTTTAAAAAGCCCAAAGCCCTTTCTCTACCTACAAAACCAAACATGGGGAAGCTGAGAACAGGGACTCTGGAGGCTGATGGACCTGGGTTCAAATTCTGACTTTGCCACTTACTGATTTTAAATTTTGCTGAGCCTCAGTGTCCGTGTTTATAAAATGCAGAAAAGAAAAATCTCTTGCCTCACAGTGTTGCGGTAAAGATTAGATGAGATAATGCCAGGCCTGTCATGAAGTAAGCATTCTACATATGTTCATTTGTAATAGTATCACTCTCATGGATTGTTAACTGTCTGAGATCAACAGATATGGGGTCCCAGCCAAGCGCGATGGGTCAAGCCTGTAATCCCAGCACTTTGGGAGACCGAGGCAGGCAGACCACGAGGTCAGTAGGTCGAGATCAGTCTGGCCAACATGGTGAAACCCTGTCTCTATTAAAAAATACAAAACTTAGCTGGGCGTGGTGGTGTGTGCCTGTAGTCCCACCTACTTGGGAGGCTGAAGCAGGAGAATCACTTGAGCCCGGGAGGTAGTGGTTGCACTGAGCCGAGATTGCACCACTGCACTCCAGCCTGGTGACAGAGCGAGACTCCGTCTCAAAAAAAGAAAAGAGAGATGAGATCCCTTATCTGCTACCAGTTCCCTGAGCGATCTTAGGGCTGATGATTGAACCTTTGATGGCTCCTTATTACCTTCAGAACTAAGTCCAAACTCTCAAGCACTCCATCCCCAGCTACATTTCCCTCCTGAGAACTCGCTGGAGAGGTTGGCGGAAGCCAGATCACACAGGGCATAGCAGGCATTGCCATTTCTTTTCTAACAACAGGAGAGGAATTGGAAGGCCATGGCATGCTCAAAGACCACGACAGTCAGATTGTAAAACCTGTACAATGATTGAGAGGAGAGGATGGGCCCTGAGGGCCATGAGCTTGGAGCTGGAGGACTTTTTATAAAGGTACTCCTGGACTGAGTGGACCAAGCGTCAACCCTCGCCCAGCCCTAGCCTGGAGACCATCTCAACCATATAGCCCTGTCCCACTCCTAAGCACAAGCTGGTCCTCCAGCTTCCACTCCTTTGTGCGATGTTCCCTCTGCTCAGCATACCCTTCTCCTTCTATTCTCTACCTGTCAAAATATATGTCTATTAGGTTTTGAGTAGGTGATAAATACACAAGGTACAAAGATTGAAAAGGTCTCAAGAGACACATGGTGAAAAAGACATCTTTCTCCCGTCCTGTCCCAGCACCCACTTCCTCCCTGGAGGCAGCCATCCCTACCCTTTTGCCGCCACCCTCTTGAGCTGCACTTTGACCGACGTTAACGTGTAGATGCATGGGTATGCACACGTGTGTTCCCCTTGTGCATATCACACTCAGCATCGGCACGCTTTTGGAGGCCCCCCATCACCATCAGCCCAGACAATATAAGTCTTTTGGATCACTTCACCACATTCTGTTGTGTGCACGTTTATGGTTTCTAGACTTTGCCAACACAAGCAGTACTCTGGGGAATCACAGGACAGATTCCCAGCAGTGCAACTGCTGGGTCAGTAGTCTAAGTGTTTTAAACATTTCTTGGGTTTTCCAGACCCAAGAAAATGCTTCCCTCCACAAATGCATGTGTGTGTGCCCGAGTACACACTCTGGCATGCATACACTCATGCACGTGTGCACACACGCTTGCGCTTGCGTGCACGCGCACGCACACACACACAGAGTTGTTGCCCACCACCCCCCTCAGAGCTGAAGCTCCAGTGTCCCAGTTCCCAAACCTGTGTGGCCTCCACCCACAGCTCTTATTAGTCATCTCTTGCTCTGTCTGAACTTCTAGAGGATTGGGACCACCACACCCTGTTCATATGTATCCCCAGCACCTGCCCCAGGGCTCGCCTCGGACTCCTGGGCATAGGCAAGAAGGAGCCCAAACTCCCAGCACTTAATGAGCCATCGGCACCCTTTTTTTCCAGGTTTTTGTTTTATTTGTGTAAATTTATGGAGTACAAGTGCAATTATGTAACATACATAGATTGCATAGTGGTCAAGTCAAGGCTTATCATATCCATCACCCACATAATGTATATTGTACTTATTAAGTAATTTCTTATCCACCTCCTCACCCTTCAGAGTCTCCATTATCTAGCATTCTGCCCTCTAAGTCAAGGTGTACACATTTTTTAGCATCCACTTCTGAGCGAGAACATGCAATATTTGATTCCAATTGCACTGGAAGGTATTATTTTAAGTAAAACAAGGCAGACACAGAAAGTCAAATATTGCAAAAGATAAGATTGCATTCCTTTTTGTGGCTGAATGATATTCCATTGTGTGTGTGTGTGTGTGTGTGTGTGTGTGTACTACTGTTTCTGTTTACTTCCTTCCTTCCCTCCTTCCTTCTTTTCCCTTCCTTTCTTCCTTTTTTTTTTGAGATAGGTTCTCCCTTGCCCAAGCTGGAGTGCAGTAGCCTGGTCTCAGTTCACTGCAGCCTTGAACCCCTGTGCTCCAGCTACCTTCCCGCCTCAGCCTCCTGAGTAGCCTGCACTATAGGCATGCACCACCATGCCCAGCTAATTTTTAAACTTTCTGTAAATACAGGGTCTTACTACGTTGCCAGGCTGGTCTGAAACCCCTGGCCAATCCTCCCACCTCAGCCTCCCAAAATGGTGGGATTACAGAGGTGAATCACTGCACCCTGTTCCTTTTTCTTTATCCATTCCTTCACTGATGGACATGTAGGTTGATTCCATATCTTAGCTACTCTGAATAGTGCTGTGAAAACATGAGCTCAGGTATCTTTTCGATATCTTGATCAGCATTTCTTAAATGAAGCTATCCTGCCATGTAAGTGAGAAGAAAGGGCTCCCTGGGAAGGCCAGGGGTCATTTCAGTTCTGACTGCCTGGGCTGAAGCCACGTGGGTCAGTAGCTTGTATGGGGGCAGCCACTCTGAGCTTGGAAAGGCTCGTCTTCCTTGCAACACCAAAATAACTCCCTGCTTCTTGGGCCCATTTGGGGCTTATTTTGAAACTTTGGACAATTTTTAAAATTTTGCTGAGCCTCAGCATCTGTGTTTGTAAAATGCAGAAAAGAAACACCTCTTGCCTCACTCACAATGTTGTGGTAAAGATCAGATGAGACAACGCCAGTCCTGTCATGAAGTAAGCATTCTACATATGCTAATTGGTAGGAGTATCGTTCTCATGGGTTGTTAACTGACTGGGACCAAGAGATATGGGGTCCCGTATCTGCTGCCAGCTCCCTGGGTGATCTCAGGGCTGATGATTGAACCTTTGGTGGCTCCTTATTATCTTCAGAACTAAGTCCAAACTCCCAAGCACTCCATCCCCAGCTAGATTTTCCCCCTGAGAACTCGCTGGAGAGGTTGGGGCTGACGCTAGGACCACTTTCTGGTACCCTCGATAGGCCCCTGGAACATTTGAATTGGTCAATTACAGGGGAAAAGTTCTGCGAACGGATGGCTCATCAGAATGAGGAGCAGGGCAGTGCCAGTCAGCCACTCGCTCAGACCCACCCCCAGCTGCCACACCCCTGAATCCTGATGTACAGCAGGACGTCAGGGACCATGCGCCCCCTTTCCAGCCTTTCAATCACATCACCATCTGCTCGAACTTCTCTTCCACCTGCCAGCGGCGTCTCAGGGCTCTTGGATTATCACCCACCATCTTTCTCCTCCAAACTTTCACAGCAGCTGTTCTCTCTGGTATCTGCTTGTCCCATGTTCACTCAGTTACCTTGTTTCCATCTGTACAGAGCTCAACTCAAATATCACTTCCTTGGGGAAGCTTTCCGTATCCACACCATGATACATTCTGGTGGTGCTATTTCCCTTTATGTAACTGTTAGCACGGCTGCCATAAATAAGCAGCTCCACAGTAGGTCACGGATTTTGTCTCCTCCCACCCCTGTGATGGGTGCTCCAGATGTGTCTGCTGTGCTCACTACTCTAGCCCGGTCCCCAGCACAATGTCTTCACCTGGAAGCTGCTGGGTGCGTGGCATGCAATGAATGCTATTTGCCGGCCATGCAGCTTTAGCCAATGACAAAAATGTTATTGGTAAGAACCTACCACATGCCAGGCACTAAGGGTTTTCCATCCCTTTGCTGTCTTCATTTCACATCCAGCAAGTGAAGGAGGAGGTATTAACATCCCCACTTTACAAATGAGAAAACCAAGGCTCAGAGAGTTGGAAGTCACATGCCCAAGGTCGCAAAGCTATTTCAGTGACAGCGCTGGAATTAGAACCCAGATCTGTCCAATGTCCAAGTCCTGGCTTTCAGCACAGGGGCTCCCCTTCACTCCTCAGGGTGTCCTTTCTGTAGAATAAGGATCAAACCACCTACTTTTCAAGGTTGCCGTGAGGCTCGCCCAGAAGGGGCGTCGTGCACAGTGGTCACTACGTGGATGCCATTTTCTTTTCCTGTTGTACATTATTGCCTAGAAAATCAGATTTATCTTTCAGGCTGAGTGAGAAACCCGATCAAGCCTTAACTGATTCCCCCAAATTGCTGGCCGTTGGTGTGCAATTGCCAGGCTCCCACAGGGCTGTGTCTGGGGTTTAACTACTTAAACCGCAAAAGGGGTTTCACTTCCTGATGAAAAGGGAAAAGAAAGTATTGGACTTGATAAATTTGGAGGGGGAGCACATCCCAGTCCTTAGCCTGGTTGCTTTGCTCGGTGGCCTTTCCCCTCTGGTTTGCAAACAGAATGTACACCAGCGGCCTTTCTTCTGGGGTTTCATGGGTTGGGGGCAGTGAGAGGGAGGCCGTGGCATCAGGAAGACCTGCCAAGTTCTACCTCTTTCTGTGGAAAGCTTCACCCTCCAAGCCCTTGTCTTCTTCACCACCAGGTGGAAAGACAGAAGAGAAGAGTGGTATTTTGTGTCTCACCACAACTCAGTTCCTGGGGAGACACATTCTCATGGTGAATTACCAAGGACCCCACTTAGAAGAGAGCACTCCTGGGGCCTTCAAAACTCAAAATTCTGCCCAGTGGGATCAAAAAAACACCTTCTTTCTGTCCACCTCAGAAAGCACAAGCCTCTGCCTGAGGTGAGTACGGGGAAGGTGGCAGTGAGAGAGGATGGAGAAGCTTCCTCTGGAAGACTTCCTGGAGGAGGTGACAGAGGAGGCCAGGGCTTGAAAAAAGGATAAGAGTTCTCTAGGTAAGGAAGGGCCTTCCAGGCAGTGAAAACAGCATGTGCAAAGGCACAGAATCAGAATAGGCCTGGCACTTTTCAGAATTAAGTGCCGCAGAGCCAGATCAATGCTACAAGGCAGCAGGTGCTGTACAATCTAATTTGGTACAAAGTGCAGAGAGGTTACTCCTGTCTTTAGGCATAGGAGGACTCAGGGAGACAGGTACCTGAGCTGTGCCTTGAAAGGAGAGTGGTTGAAGTGAATACAAGGAAGAGTGGAACATCAGGCACAGGGGATGCCAAGGCAGAGGCAGGAGAGAGAGGGCGTGCTGCATTTGGGGACATGCTCAGTTGCTCGAGTGTCTGTGAAGTTAACAGACAGATGCTGGAGTGTTTGATGAGACTCTGTTGGAAAGATAGGTTGAAGTCCGATCAAGGAATGGGCATTAAATACAGGAGTTTCAGCTGAATTTGAATCCAGGCTCTGCCACTTTCCAGGGGCATGATGTCACCTGGCCCCTTTGAGCCTGTCTCCTCAACTGTTAAAGACCACTGGAGACCATGATTTTTCTCACTGGTGGGGTTGTGAAGATTCAGTGATATTTTACTTACTGTGTGTGGTATCGCTTTGCCCAGGACAATCCTGCAGGACGGGTTTAGCCATAGTTTATTGAACCATCTTCCCCCTGCAGATGGGCGCTCAGGTTGTTTTCAACTCTTGCCATTGCACATCTGCTGACGGACATCCTTGTGTACTTATCCTCATGGCAGCAGTTGCATTGCCATGGGCTGAGCTCCGTAAAGAATGGTTTAGATCTCAGTGACCTAGAGGGCCATCCATTATATATTGGGAGCTTTTTAAAAAGTGGAGGAGAGGCAGTTGCTGAGTAGCGTGTATGATGTGTACGGACAGTGCCTGGCGTGTGCCCGTGTGCACGCAGAGGCACGAGAAACACGGGAGGCCCCCACGCACCAAACAGCCAGCAGCAGTCACCTCCTGGGGCAAGGGATTGGGTGTGTGCTGGCCCCGATTCTTGGCCCTTTCTGTACACCTCAGGGATACTTGGCTTACTGGAATGAGCCTGTCATCACTTTGGAAGTTTGAAAGGACAGTTTGAGAGATTATTTTTTGTTAGCTATGATGGTGACAACAATGGTGACAAGGATGACATGATTATTCCTCACAGGCAAAGAGGAGCCATTGAAGGTTGCTCCATAAGGGGATGACGTGGCCCTCTAGGGCAATCCTTCTGCTCACAGGGGACAGGAAAGGATGGGAGGGAGGAGCGCTGTACAAAAGCCGCTGCCCTCGAAAAGGGTGATCGAACTTATGGGAGCTGGGCTTTAAATAGGAATGCAGCAGAAGTGGTTATTCTTTGAAAACTCTGTGATGAAAGGACTCACAGCTGTTTTGGTCATCATTGTCCTCCCAGCACCTAGAGTAGCATCGGACACATTGTGGGTTTTCAAAGAAATATGTGTTGAAAAGGACTGAGGAAGGGAAGGAAGCTGGGGAGGGGAGACCAGGAAAGGATTTTCTAATTATCAGAGGGGCTGGTTCACTCAAATTGGAAGACCCTTCATGCAAACATTAACTCAAATGTCAGCCTAATGCCAAAATACATATACGCAGCTGTTGCAGTAATTCAGAAAACATTGTGTTGGGAAATAGGAAGTCTCAAAAAAAAACATACCCTTATTGCTACCCCCTCGAAAGTAATTAAGTGTGGCAGTGAGACCCATGCTGTTTGGGCTATTTATGTAATGAAAAGATCTGCTAAAAATAATACCCGGAGGTTCGGCTGCCAGGCCTGGTGGCTGAGCCAGGGAGAGTGGCAGAAGGTGATCGGGAGCCCTGATCCCTGCACGAACACAATTGTTATGATTAAATGATGCTTCTCGAATTCAGGTTGCAAACCGCTCCAGGCAAGAGCCTGGGAGAGGCTTAATTTATGTTTTATGAAGATTAGCTTTCCTCTGAGAGAGGGTTCAGCCATCAATTCGATTTCTGCACACTCTCAGAGTTCAGGAGATTGTCAGTTCTCCAAAACACCAGGAGGAGCTGGTGGGGAAGGACCCAGGCGTGGAGCAGGGCCTCAGCTTGTTTCTCACCAGTTGGAATCATATACAGCCACCACTGGGAGGGAGCCTTGGAGATTATCTGGTGATCCAGGCTCTTATTTAACCAAGAGGCATTGCACATGCTGTTACTTTATTGAATTAGTGTTCTCAGTACTTCAATAGCGCAAAAGGAGGAAGGAGAAACCACCCAAATGCCTGTGAGAGGGTGATATGGGGATGACAGGATAAACCTATTCATGGTGAGCCTCCCCACAGACTGTTATGCAACCATTAGGATTGAGTGAGTTCTGTCCCTGCTGACCTGGATGTGGGATCACATGTTCTGCCAAGTAAGACCAGTAAGATTTAGAGATGTGTTCAGAGCAGGGGTGGCGTGGATGACAGGTGACGAACTGCAGGCGAAATCTGGCCCTCTGCCTGGCTTTGTACAGCCCGTGGCTAAGAATGGTTTTTACATTTTTAAATTTTGGGAAAAAATCAAAAAGAGATTTTTTTGTGACACGTGAAAATGCTATGAAATTTAAATTTCAGTGTTCATTACTAAAGTTTTGTTGGAGTGCAGCCACGCTCTTCTGCTTGCACGTCATCTGCATAGCTGCATTCGCACTGCAAAGGCAGAGCCGAGCCATCACAGGCTGCAAGACAGAACATGTTTATTACCTGACCCTTTTCTGAAAAACTTTGTTGGCCACTGCCTTATAGTATGATGACGTTTTGCCAAGCAGCACCAGATACTGTTCTCAGCACTTCAGAGGAGTAGATTCATTACATTTGTTTATTCATTCATTCATTTCATCCTTTATTCATCAGATCTTAATGTCTATCTGTAGGGCCAGGCATCAGGAACCAGCAGTGAACAAACAGATGCAGCCTCTATTCTTATGGAGCTGAGAGTCTGTGTCTAGATCCTTCTTTTCTCAGTACAGCACTTCCAGATTTTCCAACTCTTTCTCACAAGTCTTGGTGTCCAGCTTCTTGCATCCTGCCTCCCTTCCCCCTCCCCAGTATGTGTCCTGATTGCCTGAGTCCCTCCCAATGAGAGGTATCCAGACTGACTCCATACTTCCTGGGCTCTTGCCGAGAGGTTGAGGTCTAGAAGGACACATCTTGAATCGGGCCATGATTTCTGTCTGGTTTCAAGGTGTTGAACATCTAACCTTTGCCTTTTCAGCTCCTGCCCTCCACTGACTCCAGAGAAGGAAATCCCCAGTCCTTGACCCCATCATGCAGATGGGACCAGGCACCAGCTATGGAGAGGGATACAGCCATGTCTCCACATGACCCATCCTGCATGACACCAAAGCCACCGCCAGACAGTGCCTGGGCTTCTATGCAAAACCCGGAGAGTGGAGACCTGCCCCAGCCCCGGGACGAAGCTAACTCTTCAGGGGATCATCTGAGAACTGGAGTTTGATCCATGAACCTGGCTTCAAGACCTTACTTTTCTCTCTTCTTCATTCATACTCATTCCCAACACCTTAGAAGAGACTGCTTAATTTATTTCTAGAAAAACAGCCCTGAGTCAGTCATCAAAGGTCCCCCTCCAAAAAAAAAAAAAAAAAAAAAACTGGAAACATTGTGACTCTGTTGGGAGCCTAGAGTCCAGTGGTTGGCATAATTGTCACATTGGGAGCAGAGAAGAAGCAGCCAGGAGCCCTGGTCAGGGGACAGAGCCATAGGGTCCCAGGATGGCGCCCAATGGCACAGCCTCTTCCTTCTGCCTGGACTCTATTGCATTCAAGATCACCATCAGCGTGGTCCTTGGGATCCTCATTTTCATCACCGTTGCTGGCAATGTGGTCGTCTGTCTGGCTGTGGGCTTGAACCGCCGGCTCCGCAATCTGACCAATTGCTTCATTGTGTCCTTGGCTGTCACGGACCTGCTCCTCGGCCTCCTGGTGCTGCCCTTCTCTGCCATCTACCAGCTGTCCTGCCAGTGGAGCTTTGGCAAGGTCTTCTGCAATATCTACACCAGCCTGGATGTGATGCTCTGCACAGCTTCCATTCTCAACCTCTTCATGATCAGCCTCGACCGGTACTGCGCTGTCATGGACCCGCTGCGGTACCCTGTGCTGGTCACCCCGGTTCGGGTCACCATCTCTCTGGTCTTAATTTGGGTCATCTCCATTACCCTGTCCTTCCTGTCTATCCACCTGGGGTGGAACAGCAGGAATGAGACCAGCAAGGGCAATCATACCACCCCTAAGTGCAAAGTCCAGGTCAATGAAGTGTATGGGCTGGTGGATGGGCTGGTCACTTTCTACCTACCGCTACTGATCATGTGCGTCACCTACTACCGCATCTTCAAGGTAGCCCGGGATCAGGCCAAGAGGATCAATCACATTAGCTCCTGGAAGGCAGCCACCATCAGGGAGCACAAGGCCACAGTGACACTGGCCGCCGTCATGGGGGCCTTCATCATCTGCTGGTTTCCCTACTTCACTGCGTTTGTGTACCGTGGGCTGAAAGGGGATGATGCCATCAATGAGGTGTTAGAAGCCATTGTTCTATGGCTGGGCTATGCCAACTCAGCCCTGAACCCCATCCTGTATGCTGCGCTGAACAGAGACTTCCGCACCGGGTACCAGCAGCTCTTCTGCTGCAGGCTCGCCAGCCGTAACTCCCACAAAACTTCTCTGAGGTCCAATGCCTCTCAGCTGTCCAGGACCCAAAGCCGAGAACCCAGGCCACAGGAAGAGAAACCCCTAAAGCTCCAGGTGTGGAGTGGGACAGAAGTCACGGCCCTCCAGGGAGCCACAGACAGGTAATAGCCCTAGCCACTGGTGCACAGGATGGGGACACTGGGAGAGGATGCTACTGATGGGAATGATGAAGGGAGCTGCTGTGTAGATGGTGCTGGTTTATGTTCTAGGATCTCTTCATGAGCACTTTGTAAACACTGTCTTGTTTAATCCTCTCAACAGCCCACAAAGGTAGAAGCTATTTGCTCCATTTTAAAAGGAGCATATTAAAATTCTCACAAGACTTGGCAAGGGCCACACAGCCGGGGCCTGAACAGTGGTCTCCTGACTTCAGAACTCGCGAGCCCTTTTTTCCAGCTACCTTGTCCTTACAATCGGAAGTCTTATGTTTGAAGCCTGACTGCCACTTAGGAGTCATAAGTGTTCAACCAACCCCTCCAGGATAGCACTCAAGTAACCATGTCACCAATGGGGCTGTTGTGAGGTTAAATGAGAAACCCAGCTCGCTTCAGCATTTATTGAGCACCTACTCTGCGTCAGCTCTTATCGGGGGGCGGGGGGGGGTGTGAAAGTTGATGGGGAAAGAGGCCACTGGAGTCAGAAAGGTGGGGCCTTGAAGGCGGATGGGTTTGGGCATGATTCTGTAGATTTTAGGAAAGGTGAAAGAGTTAGAAGCAAGGGTAAGGGTAATTTAAGTAGATCTATGCTTTGGAAAGAGGGTTCTGGTTACCCCTAAGATGTGGACCAGAGGGTGAGATTGTAGACAAGGGGGTTGTGGCACTGATTCATGAGAGAGGAAAGAGAAGAAAGCAAAATCAGGGAGGCCGTAGATCTTAAAAGCTTGCGGACTCTTGGATGTTCAGAGTGCGAGAGATGCAGGAGAGGACAACAGGCTTTCCTTCCCAGAGGGGACCAGGCAGAAAAGACGCACAGAACCAGAATGGGATTGGGATAAACTCACTGGTGACAAAGCCAATGCAGGACATTCAGGGAAATTGCACCAAAGACCTGAGTGGCACTGAGGAAGCTTGCTGTGGGGAGACACAGCTTACTGGGCTGGGCTTTAGCTGCTGAGAGGAGTAAACTAAAAAATGCTGAGAGGATACCTGGCACATAGAAGTTGCTCAATAAATGTTGCTTTCCTTTCTCTTCCCACAGACCATGGCATTGCCTTCCAGAATGCTGGTCTGTGGAACTGACCCATTCATTCATTTGTTTGTTCATTTGGCCATTCATTCATTTGCAAACATTCACCCAATTCCCACCACATGCCAGGAATTACAATGAATACTGAGGATGTCGAAATGAGATTTTGGGGGTTTATGGCGATGAAGTTACAGAAAATCAGTGGCACGGCCCTGACCTCAGCTCTGCCATCACTCACCTTGTGTCTTGAGCAAGTTCCTCCCCCTCTCAGGCCTTAGTTTCCTCATCTCACAGAGAGTTGATCTATCCTGGGCTCCTGCTTGCCCTCTGGAGTTGCCTGATGCTCACATGAGCAAAGGGACGTGAACATGCTCTGCCATCTCCCAATAGCACATAAGTCCACTCTGGAGCACTGAGCATCAGACTTAAGAAAAGCTTGCATGGAAACTGCAGACCCACCAATAAGGTTCTGGAGTTGTGGGGGCAAAACTGCCTAGTGAGACCCCTGCATATGCCCTCTGGTCCTTGCAGCTGCTACCCCTATTCCCAGGGGTGGAGTGTCCCCCCGTAGACTTGGGTCCTGGGCCCTCTGCTCCTCCACCACTGTCCACCCGGAGCAAGCCTGGTTGCTCCTGCACTGCACCGTTGGCTTGGGCCCTGGACCCTGCCCCTCACAACCACCTTCCAAGTGCACACCTGGAAACTTCCGCTTCCAGTCCTGATGGGCAAAACGCCCATCTCCCATATCCTTGCACAATCTCTTATTCAGGATGCAGCTGGAGTGCAAAGCTGACTTAGTTCACAAAGCATAACAAAGAAAAACATACAGGGATGTGGTTCGGCTAGAACATGGTTGCCACTCTGGTTTAGTCTTGTGTGTCACTTTGTATTGCTGTTATCTGTTTGAGCCCTGGCTTAATAAGCCGCCTTTTCAGTTGAATCGTTAAGGGAACTTATTCATTCAATAAGCACTTAACAACAATAGCTGACACTCATTGAGCACCCACTACTGGCCTGTTTTAGATGTCTGACAGTTTCTAGGCATTAATTGTTCTTCAGGGGCATCCTATTCCCACCCCTGCACCAAGTGCTAAGGGAACAAAGTGAGATAGAGCATCTCCCACCCCGCACCCCCCTCGGCCACCTGCAATTGCTCATGGTCTAGTTAAGAAGCTGACTGTTGAGATTCAGAGCCACACATGCCAAGGATTGAAGCCCAGGTGGGGCTGACGCATGGGAGCTCATCCCAGAGAGTAGACCTCTGAGCTTTTAAATGCAAATGAGAAAGACCCTTTCATCCAGGGCAGGGCTCCACCATTGAGACTCACACTTACTTCATCCTCAGCACAACCCTGTAAAGCAGGGTCTTGCTTAATCTCCACCTCATAGATGGGAAAACTGAGGCTCACAGAAGTCAAGAAAACTGCCTCAAGCGACACAACCCAAAGCTGTGAGCTGAGCAACAACAGCAATAGCAGCGCCTGGCATAGCCTGTCCTCCGGGTGCCCGACATGCAGTGGGGTCTGAGTCTCCATCTCCCATTCTGATCCTCATGGGCACTGTGGGTGGGGGGCTGTGAAGAAACCAAGGCCAGCAGAGAGGTGGTGACTGCCAGAGTCATGCATGCAACTGGGAGCCACGGACAGAGGTCACGCTCCTGGAGACCATGGCTGTGGTCTATCCTCCAGCTCCCAGGAGCAGAGGCAGAGGGCTTTGGCAGAGAAGGATGGGGGAGCCAGTCAGAGGGCCCCACATGATGGCTGAGGGCATGGAGGGCAGAAGTAGCCAAGAACAGCCAGAGGTTGATATTCCCACTGAGACTGCCAGGGTGATCAGGGCCTCATGTGTCCCTTGATAAGCTTGGCTCCTGGTTTCCCTGCTGGCTGATAGCATGTCCTTCCAGCTCTCCATCTGGGGACAAACCCTCACTGACCCAGAGCCTTATCACTGCCAAGGTTGGGGTGTCTGCCTGAGCCAAGAATTCCGAAGGGAACTGAGCCAGCCTGCCCTGGGTGGGGTGAGGGCACCATCAGCCACAGGGTGACTCCAGAAGATAGTGTCCAAGCTGGATGGTCCTCACCTCTGGCCAACCGGCAGCCAGCCCACAGCGTGACACCATCTGCCCCTTCCTGATCCCTACTGTCTGTGCCTCGTCACCCCTCGTCACTCTCAGATGCCCCTGCTCCCAGCCACTGTGTTTCCTCCGTCGCTCACGGTGAGCTCCCTCAATCACGAATCTCAGCGCACTGCCCCTTTTGGGAATCTCTGCCTCCCGTGGCTGCCTGCATATAGAGAGCCCTGTGTCCATTTTCTGTGGCTGCCATAATCCCCACCAGCCTAGTGGCTGAACACAATGCACGTTATTATGTTGCAGTTCAGGAGGCCAGATGTCTGAGATCAAGGCATTGGCAGGGCTGGTTCCTTCTGAAGGCTTCCAGAGAGCCTCCCTTTCCTTACCTTTCCCCACTTGTAGGGAGCCTGCATGCCTTGGCTCAGGGCCCCTCTCACATCACTCCAGCCTCTTGCTTCCAAGGTCACATCACCTTCTCCTCTGCTTTAGGCAGCTCTCTCCCTCTACCTCCTTCTTAGAAAGATACTCACAATTGCACTGAGGCCCGCCTGGGTAACCCACGCTACTCTCCGCATCTCAAATTCCATTAACATCATCAAATCTGCAAAGTCCCTTTTGCCACATAAGGTAACGTTCTTGGGGGATTAGGATGTGGACACATTTGGAGACCGTTATTCAGCCTCCCACAAGTCCCAACTCCCTGGCCCATCCTGATTTGCTCCCTGCCTACCATCCTGCTGCCTTTCCTGCCACCTCCCCGGGCCCATCCACCACCCTCTGCCCTGGCCAGAGCGCATTCAGTGAGAAGCATTTACCAGCCAGCACTGTTTGCGGTAGAGCAGTGAGCAAGGCTGAGGCCCTTCTCTCATAGGAATGTCACTCTAGAGTAGGGGTCTTCACAGTGTGGCCCTCACCAGCAGGGGACTCCCAGAAACAGAGAAGCTGGCCTGGGCCCGCCAGCCTTAATGAGTGGCAGAGCTGGGATTTGAGCCCGAGTCTCTCTGATCCCAAAGCCTAGACTCTAGGATGAAATGTTGTCTGGATTTGAACTTGGCTCTATTTTTTACTATCACCTCAGGGCTAGCCCTACAGACACCAGATGGGGAAACTAAGGCACAGGGAGACAAGTGACCTGTCTGAGGTGTTAAGCTAAGGAGAGGCTGGGAAGAGAACCCTGTGTTTCTGGACCCCTGCCAGGTCTCTTTAAGTCCCTTCCCCACCCATTCGCTTGTTCATGGTAATCTCCCAAGGTAGTAGATAATATTCATTAACACCCAAGGTATCACAGACTCTGGGTGTGGCCCTTCCTCATGCCTGCACGGTCCCTGGGCCTGTGCCTGTGGCTTCAATACTCTCAGAGACCTGGAGGGCTAGAGTCAGAGCTGGTGCCTCCCCACTCCTTCCAGCTCTTCTGTCCCCCGATCAGCCCAGCATCTCAACTGGCCCCTGACTGTCTCCCTGAATTTGCTCTCCTTCCCTTGGAGAGGTTTTTCAGGCAGAAATTGGATTAGATTCCACTTCTCCTGTTGCTTAGAGGAAAACACCAACTTCTTATCCCTGTTGCCAAGGCACTGCACTGCTATGACCTCCTCTCATCCTGCTCCTCTGGCTCCCCTCAGCCCACATGGCATTCAACCCCATGCAGCTTCCCCTCAGCCCAGGCCCTCTTCTCCCGCCTCTTGAATTATTCTATTGGTTTATCATCTGCTCCCCATAGACCATAAGCTCCACAGGACCGGCCCCTGTCTATGTTGTTCACTACTGGACCCTAACACGTGGCACTATGGCTGGCATAGAACAGGCCCAGGAATATTGTTGATTGAATAAATGAATGAGTGAATGTCTTGTTCTAGGCCCCCGAGAGCCCTGAGAAGTGAACCCACCCCCACTGTAGAGATTATTAGGAAACCAAGTCTCTAAGAGGGAAGTTCCAGAAACCTCATAAGAACGCAGAGATTCCTGGTTCCGCTTTCTAGCTTGGATGTCACAGTAAGCCTCCCTCCAAATACTGGCATCAGGATCAGGCATCCTGGCAGAATCTAGTACCAGCTCTGAATCATAGAACCTCGGGGTGGGAACAGCCCAACCCTTCCCCAGCTCTGCCACAGATGAACCCGGGAAGGCAGTGCAACTTCTGGTCAATAGCACAGACAGCGAGCTTCAGAGTTAGGATTGGAATCTGGAGTTCCCACCAACCTGGACTGTGTGCACGGCGTCACCACAGCATGTCCTGGTTTGGCCAGAGGTCAGGGGCACAGGGGAAGGAGCAAGTCCATCTCAGAAGATGAGGCTGCAACATTCGCAAGCATGAAAGAGCCAGGTGTCTGATACGCACACTTCTCAAGAAGAGCTATTGCCCAGAAGAGAAGTTTCCTTAAGGGCTTGAACGTGTTCACTCCTTCAATTGCCCCAGCTTGTTAACTTAGACACTCAGCTTATTGAAATGCTTTCTTTGACACACGGTTTTAGTGTTCCTGCCCGGCCTCTGTGAGTGCCCTTCACTCCAGCCTCTTGCTTCCAAGGTCATGCCACCTTCTCCTCTGCTGTAGCCAGCTCTCCCCCTCTACCTCCTTCTTAGACAGACACTCTCAATTGCACTGAGACCTGCCTGGGTAACCCATGCTACTCTCCCCATCTCAAACTCCGTAACGCCCGTGGCAGCTCACCCCACAGTCAGGGGCCCTGGCTGGCCCTGCCACTCAGGAACCTGCTGGCTGCCCTGTGTCTGCTCCTCCTCCCCTCTGCCTTCTGAAGCTGCTGCCCCTTCTCACAGTTGCTGGGGGTGCTCTCCTGAGGTGCTGGAGGGTGGGTCTGCCCAGTGTGAGTCGTGGCCCCACCACTTACTGGTTGGATGGCCTTGGGCAAATCACTCTCCAGTCTGAGCTGCAGCTTCCTTACCTGTAAAATGCTGATAATCATCAGACTTACCAGGAAAAGTCAGAAGAGGCGTAAAGAGTGCAGACGCATAGCATAATTCCTGGCACGTGACAGGTTCCTCTGCAAATGAGAATTTTCATTCTTCACCATCCACCTTGTTTTCTTATTCCTGTCTGTCTGCCTGCCTTTGTCTTTCTTTCCATTTTATTGTAACAGTTTTATCAAGCTACATTGGACTTATTATAGAATTCACCTGCTTAAAATGTACAATTCACTGGTTTCTAGAATATTCATAGAGTTGTGCATCTACAACCACAATCCATTTTAGAATATTTCATCACCCCCAAAAGAAACCCTGTGCCTGCGAGCTGACCACCTCCCCGACCTCCCCACCCCAGCCCGACTCCCTGCTTTCCATTCCCTGCACCTTCGCATTGAGGTGGCTTTGGCCTCTCTGGATCTGCCTGCGTGACATTTCTTGGAAGAGGTGCTCTTCTGTGCCTGGCTCTGCTCTTTATATTTTTGCCTGTTCTTCCTTTGTCTCTTTCTTCCATCCTTTTTGGTGTGTTTTTCCCTCGCCTCTGTTTCTTCTTTCCTTCTCTTTCTTCCATCCAAGGGCCTATTTTTCCTTCCCCAGGTGTGTGGCCGTTAGGGCAGCTCATGGCCTCTGCACGCCCTGGGTGGAGAGCTCCAGGCATGAGGCTATGCGGTGGGCCGCAGGGGCCCAAATCCCTGCCCGCCCAGCTTCTCAGGGCCTGCACTTCTGCACAGCAGCCACGCAGAGCAACGTGCCAGCACAGAGTTAATCCTCTTCCTCTTCTGTCTCTTCAGAGAGTTTGGGGAGTGAGAGCCCCTCCCACTCCTGGAGAGGAAGTCAGGGGAAGGAGAGCAGAAAGAGGAGGTGGGAAGCCCTTTACAGCCTCAAAAGTCAAGGAGAATAAATCGTGGCCCCCCAGGAGTCATTGAAAGGTAGAGAACCTTCCTGCATGGGTCTGGGGATGGTGACTGCAAGCCAGATGGAGGCTCTGACTTCTACCTGTGAGCCCCTCCTTCCCCTCCCCTGCCCTGTCCTGCCCTTGCCCTAGTCTATACCTCCTGGCTCCTTCTGAAGACACTGTCTCCCCAGGGACTGTGATGGGGGGAAGGGACACTATGGCTTCGGGGCCACTGCTAGTACATTTGTACCCTTAAGAAGGAGCACAGCAGCTAGGTAGGGTGCTGTAATCCCAGCACTTTGGGAGGCCAAGGTGGGTGGATCACCTAGGGTCAGGAGTTCGAGACCAGCCTGGCCAACATGGTGAAACCCCATCTCTACTAAAAATACAAAAATTAGCCAGGTGTGTTGGCGCATGCCTATAATCCAGCTGCTCAGGAGGCTCAGACAGAAGAATTGCTTGAACCTGGGAGGCAGAGGTTGCGGTGAGCTGAGATCGTGCCACTGCACTCCAGCCTGGGTGATAGAGCGAGACTCCATCTCAGAAAAAGAAAAAAGGGAGCACAGCAAGGTGAATAAGTGAGGAAAAGGTCCTTCCTCCAGGGGACCCGGCCCCAGGCCACACAGCCCGGCAAGCAGAAGGAGGGCTGATTGCAGCCCTTGCCCCCTTCACCTGATGCCTTTGTGCAGAGAACGGCCTGCACAACTGTATGGGGGCTGCATACCTTTCAGACCCCTCAGCAGACAGCCCAGCAGAAGGCAGGGATCAGAAAGCTTTTCCTGCAAAGGACCAGAGACTAAATATTTGAGGCTGTGCAGCCCATACAATCCCTGTTGCAGTGCCACAGCTCTGCCCTTGTAGAGCGAAAGCAGCCACAGACCGTACGTAAATGGGTGGAGATGGCTGTGTTCTCATAAAGCTGTATTTATGAACATGGAAATTTGAGCTGCATATCATTTTCACAAGGTCACGAAACGTGATTCTATTATTTTTCAACTATCTCAACAAAAACAGGTGGTGGGCTCAATTTACCTGTGGTTATTGTATGCCAACCCTGGTGTGGGGGAAGAAATGTGTTCCATTTCCAGCTCCTGGCTCTGTGACGTTGGGCAGGTGGCGTGCCCTTTCTGAGCCTCAGCTTGCTCATCTGCAAAATGGGGATAAAAATGCCTCCCTGAGAGAATTAGGATGAGATTTAGCACCGATTTATGCAAAGCGCCTGGCACAGAGCAAATGCTTAGTAAGTGGCAGCCTTTATTATTATGTTTTCCCCATGGCCCATTTGCCAAGGAGCAGCTGAACAGTTCAGGGCAGGCTTCGTGGATTTATGTCTCAGCTGTTCTACTGAATTGTTCCGGGGGGTCCTGACCCTAAGCCTGCTGCACCCCCCATCTGAAAACGGGAGACTTGGATCAGTGTCCGGGGACCATTCCAACACTAACTATATATAAATACTTAACAAGGGAGAGAGCATGCCAACCCCCCAACTGTGTTGTGTCAAGAATCTTCTGGCAAGGGTGGTGAGGAACGTGTTTTTCATACTAATGAGTCGCTCAAAGTGTGGAAGCAAATTCAGTAAAGCGTGTCCTTGTCACGACTTGAGTTGCCGGTTTGGGAGCCAGGGGCAGGTAAGGGTGCAGGCTGGGCACAGGTGGGACTGCAGAGAGACCCCCAGGCAGAAGGAACAGGAGACCAGACCAGGCTTTCTCATTCCCCTGCCACAGATTGGCTGTGTGAGCTTGGAGAGATCGCATCCCTCTCTGAGTCCCAATTTCCCCATCTGTAAAAGAGAGCTAAGAATTCTGGCAGCTGTCCCCGTCCCTAAAGAAGCAGCAGTGAGTCACAGAGCTCCCCATTTTGGGGTGTTCATTGCACTCACAATGTGGCAGAGCACTGAGGGGCATGGAAGGGGGTGTGCCTGCATTGCAGAGTGTGCACGGCCCTGGAGGCTCTCCTGGGATGTGAGGACCGCTCCCTCCGTACCCTGCCTGGAGATAGAAGTCGAGGCGGTCCCAGCTGCCAAAAACTGGCAGTTGGTGCCTTCGTAGCCATCAGTGTGTCTGTTTCTCCTGTCTCTGATCCATGTAGAAAGCAGCAGAAGGTAGCGAGGGCCTGGCAGACGGGACGTCACAGGTCCATGGAGGACACTCAGTCCCTCCTCATGTGAGGACTGACCGCATGCCTTTGTCACCCAGGGACAGGCTGTTAGGGTAAGTGGCGGGGCTGTCCCCAGTGCCCAGAGGATTCAGGGAACTTCTCCTTCTCATGTTGATTCTGGAGACACAGAGTTTTAAAACTTACTGTGAAAATGGAAGAGAAAATGGAAAGTCACAGAGAACCCCATATCTGTTGCCATCCTTCCTAGTTCCTGGAGTCACAGCCCTGCACTCCCTTCCCATCTTGGTCCAGGTGCAAACATGGCCTTAATATTATGGTGGTAAGAGGATGCACACGCTCTTGTTCTGCCCCACTTTTGTTCCACCTGGTATTCGTTCCTGAGCAGGCTGCACGTCTCTCCCTTTTGTGGCTGCTGAGTTTCCTGCTGTCTCACTGATTCACTCGTCCCTTACCAGACACTCTTGCAAGCTGGGAAGCCATTGATAATATGGCAGCAGTCTGTTGCCAGAGCTCTGAGGGCTGACCTTCCCAGTTTGGTGGCTGGCTGACCAGGGAAATTTACTTCCTCTCTCGAGAATTCTGTGTCTTCTTCATCTGACAAATGGGGCTGATCATTCCAGCACCTTCCTCCCAGGGCTGGGGAAGGGACCAACTGAGTGAGTGCACTTGCCCCAGGATTGGAGCGTGGTATGCCCAGGTGTAAATACTTTGTCTTATTCTGCTCTGGGACCTCATAGGCCACCACTTCACAGATGCTGGAGAAACTTAAATTTTCCACTTCAGGGAGTGCAGCCACTTCCAGTAGTAAACATGGTGGCTTTGAAAGCAGTAAACATGCAGTCTGCATGGGCTTCTCTCCCGTCCCCATCTGCATCCCCCCAGTGTAAGTCTCTGGAGGCTGTCTGGCCCCAGTGGCATTGTCTGGGCCACTCCAGACCTGTCTTTTCAGCTGCTCTAACCACAGCAGCTGCATGGACATAGTTGACCGGCTTGTGGGCTCTGCCTGGCACTGTCCAAAGCCAGCTACATCCCCTGGCAGGCCTTGGCCTCTGCTGTGGGCCCCCACCCCTAGGACACCCTGGCAGGCAGCCCCCAAGGCTCAGCCATGTGCTGAGGCTCACTGTAGGCTCTGGGAGATTTTAACCATCTCCTGCAGCCCCTGTGGAGGAGAGGTGGCATGCATCTGTAGTCCCAGCTACTTGAGAGGCTGAGGCAGGAGAATCCCTTGAACCCAGGAAGAACCCGGGAAGCAGTGACAAAGCAAGACTAAATCTCAAAAAAGAAAAAAAAGGAAACCTAATGCACATTGACTCTCCACCACCGTTTCTGTTTTGGACTTAAGAAATGGCCTCTGCCCTCCCCTGCCATTGCTGCCTGAGTGGCGGGGCCAGTGCTGGTGACAGAGACAAGCCAGGGCCAGGAGCCACACAGCCTCTCTGCATTGCAAAGCCTAGCCCAGGCTGCCCCACCTGACAAGCATCTCACGCTGCCCAGCACATTGACCCTCTCCCAACTACCTGGCAACGGTGACTACTAACCATCGCTGCCCTGGTAACGGTTGAGGCTGATAGAGTCAGACTTCAGGGAGCTGGCAGACCGTGGGCATGCCAATTAACCTTTCCAAGCCTCGGTTTTTTCAGCTGTCAAAGGGGATGTCACTAGTACCTGTTTCATAAAGTTGTTACAAGGATTAAAGGAGCGAATAATACAGAGGCTGGAGAGCAGTTTCCAGTACATAGTGAGCCCAGGGGTCACCAGCTCTCGCGAGGGTGGGTGTGAGAAGACCCTTTTCTATTGTTGCATCCAGCTCTTGCCTCTTCCTCACCCTGTGGTAAACATCTTCATGCAGGGAACACTTGGTTTCTTTCAGATTATTTCCCTAGAAACTGAATTTCTGGAAACAATTACTGGCTAAAGGGGAAGGGTATTGGAAGGCTTTTGCTACACTTCACCCCACTGTTTTCTGTGGGGGTTTCCCTGCTGCCAGCCACATCTGAAGGTATCATTTCCTTGAAGCCACATCAGCAAGAGGGCCCTGGAAGTGCTGCGGGGGTGGCAGACTAAGGCAGAGGGTATGGGCCACATGGAGAAGGGGCCGGCAGCATTTAAGGATGGGCGAGTGGACAGGGAAGAGTGGAGAGTGATCCCCATTCTGGAGCAGTGTGGGCCAACACTGGGCCCCCTCTGAGCTCTGCCTTGTGCATTGTAAGGTGGGGAGCCCCCCACTTTGCCATGGGGCTGACCTGGACTCCCCAAGGCTCCTCCACTCACTCACTGTGAGTCCCGGGACAAGTGACTGAAGTTCTTTGGGCTGAGACTCCTTCGTCTCTTAGAGATAAGAACAGGATAAATATCTATCATATTGATCACGTGGATGTTGTAAAAGTTAAGTGAAAGCGTGAATGTTAAGGGCCTCGTCCATGTGCACTCTTGTGGTTTTATTACCAGCAATCCTAGGTCAGCAGCAGGAAGAGGATGGCTGGGAAGTAGGGGAGGGGCTCAGCAGAAAGTAGGCTTCCCACGCCATCACTTCTTCCACAGGACATGCTGGAATGCACCCAGCGCCGCCTACTGGCTGTGTGACCCCCGGCAAGTCTTCTAACCTCTCTCCCTTAACTTTCTCTTCTATAAGATGCAGAGAATCTCAGCACCTGCCCCATGGGGTTGGGGTGAGAAGGAACTGAGTTAAGACATAGAAAATGCTAGAGCCAGACGGCAGTGCAGCAGGAGCTCAGTGGACGGTGGCCTCGGGTGGTTGCTCTGATGGTCAGCACAGGCCTTGCACCTAGCAGAGGTGGCAGAAGCCCGGGCCCACTACTCACCAACTGTGTGACCTCGGTCAGGGCACTCAACCCCAGGGAAGGCCAGTCTCCTCTTCTGTAAAGTCCCCCACTGGCGTGACTGCTGGCGGGGGCGGGCGGGGGGAGGGGTCCCAGGCTGACCACACAGTACATGCTCAAAGACAGTGCTGAGTCACACATTTTGCCTAAAGTTTTACCTTTAAGGAGGATGCCCATGAAAATGGCCCAGACCCACTCCCCTGCAACCTCGTCTCTCCCAGTGGTGAGTGACTATGCCTTGCCAGAAAGGCAAGCCCGATTCCCCTGCTGGGGATATTCACTGCCCCATACAGTCATAGAATTTGCAGAAGGGCCATCCAGGTCACAGGCTGAGTCCAGTCCTTGTTCAATTCCTGACACTCCCCTGCTCTACAGCCTTCAGTGGCTCCCCACTGCCTGCCAGATCACACACAACTTTCTTAATCAAGACCTTCATGTTCCAGCTGCAGCATCCCTTTCTGCCCTTCTCATCTTCTTCAGCCCCATGCTTCTTCCTCTTCAGCTGAGATAGGCCATTCCCTGTTCTCAGAGCACACCCTACAGCTCAGGCTGCCCTCTGCCTGAAGAGCCTTGCTCACCTCCCAAACACCCCTCATGCCGACAGACGCAACTCAAATGTCCAACCTGCTCCATGGAGCCTCCCATGAACTCCATGGCCAGAAATGGCTTCTGTGCCACACAATCTTGCTGGTGCACGCCCACTCACACTCAGAGGCAACACACCCATACACACTCAGGTACTGGAGTGCACACACTGTCTTATGTGCAAGCAGACCTGCCCCTGTGTGTAGTTCACACCTGTGCATCCACTGGCACACCCACCCACATACACTTGCTTGCAGGCTCATGTCTGTGCACACATGCAGTTTTGTTTTTACACTGCAGCAATGAACCCAAATGTTTTACCACCCTTGAGATCAGCAGCCCTGCCCAGATCATCTCCGTGTCCCTCCTATTATCCCTCTATACCGTTTTGCCAAATCCATTTAGCCCGCCCCACGGGAAGCAGCATGCCACAGCAGGAGAGAAGCGTGCTTTGAAGTCGGATAGCCGTGGCTTCAAATCTGAGCATTATTACTGTGTGACCTGGGGCAGATCTTACCTACCTGGAGTCTCGGGTTCATGGACTGTTAAATGCACACACCTGTTCTTGCTTTATCGTGCCATTGAGGCAGTTAAATAGAAAAAAGATGCAATACACCTAGCTCAAGCCCCAGAAAATGAGCAGTCAGTAAATGCTACTTCTTGACAGTCATTTACTCATTCACCAGCAAATTCAGGGCTCCTCCTGCAGTCATAGCCGATCCCTCCCTCTCCCAGGCTCTCAGTCAGGTCCCAGGCTGTAGTTCATGAGTGTTCAGGAAAATGTGTCCTGAGAGCTCCGTCATCAAAATTCCCTTTATGGGCCTAGAGCTCCCAGACCCTCACTTTTCCTTTGTCATGGAAAAAATTAAAAAGGGGTCAATGCCTCGTGACTGTCAACTGTTGATCTCAAGTAAGTCCCCTTATTTGGTGCAAAAGTGAACCCAGGATGTTTGCAAAGCTCTTGCTGAGAGTCTGCCCGGCCTGCTCAGCAGCCTACTCATGCCACCTGTTAATGCAAGAGGAAGTGAGCCCTGCCTTACAGGGGCATCCCTGCCATTCGCACTGCCCCTCAGTCTCCACCCCTTCAAAGCAGACCCTGTGGGCAGGCAAACCCTCTGTGCTTACTTCCAGAAACCCAGGAGAAGGCCACAAGAAAGGAATTCCTGGCCAGGCACAGTGGCTCACGGTTATAATCCCAGCACTTTGGGAGGCTGAGATGGGTGGATCACGAGGTCAGGAGATTGAGACCATCCTGACTAACATGGTAAAACCCCGTCTCTACTAAAAATACAAAAAATTAGCTGGGCATGGTGGCGCACACCTGTAGTATCAGTTACTCGGGAGGCTGAGACAGGAGAATCGCTTGAACTCAGGAGGCGGAGGTTGCAGTGAGCTGAGATTGCACCACTGCACTGCAGCCTGGGCGACAGAGCGAGAGTCTGTCTCGAAAAAAAAAAGAAAGAATTCCTTTCATGAGCAGAGGACCGAAGTGTGGTCATTTGGGCATAGTGGGTAATGTTGGTTTGTGGCAGAAAACAAGGGGGTATGAAGAGAACACTGTAATTGGTCTCCAGGTGACTTTGTGTCTTAAAATTTCCACCACAGCGTATTTTAAAACAACCAAAAATTAGGTGTGGCCTAGAGAAAAGGATGGCCCCTGATTTTAGCAAAAGCCTAAGGCAATGAGAAAGACCCCCAGTGAGGAGGGTTGTGGCTGGCCCCGAGGGCAGAAGCCACCCCTTTCTCCTCCTCAACCTCCTCCACTTCCGTTTCCTCTTAAAGGAGAGATGTCCTGGTGACCCAGTTCCCAGGATGTAGGTGAAACTGACCCTCTCAGTCTGGGGTTTCTCGTGTGTTGTTCAGTACAGGATCAGCCCAGAGCCTCAACACACAATCCCTCTGCTGTCAGTTTTTAGGGAACCTCAGGGACAAAGCATTTACAAAGGAGGAAGAAGAGGAGGAGGATTCCTTGAAATTTCAAAACATTCCACGTCTCCCATCTCATCTCATGCCTCTGACAGCCTCTTCTTCAGGATCACCCCTGTTGTACAGATGTGGAGAGGGACTGAGGAATGGAGATAGATGGAGTTGTCTAAGACCCAGCAGCAGGGCATGAGGAAGGCTCAGACAGCACGCGGGACTCCTGGTTCTGAATCTCACACCTCCTCCCATTCATTCCTAACACAAAGTTGCTGCTCAGGTGTTTGCTGAAGCAGTGAACGTCCCTCACTGTCTCCCCCCAGAGTTCCTGCCCACAAGGCTCTTGCAGCCTGGCGGTGAGAAGGTACATGCTGAAATAAAGCCAGAAAGTGGAACCGGCTACCAGAGACAGCCAGGGCACACTCAACTGCTTCTGACCATCTGTGAATTAGGGAAGTCACAAGACAGGAGAATCGCTATCCAAACTGAGATTTATTGGGGTTTTCATTCATTCGTTAACACACATGAACACCTACTATAAACTTGGACAAGGTAAATTATGAAAGACCCAATGCCTGCCTTTATGCACTCCTGTTTAGTCCAGAAAACAGACAAGTAAGCTGACACTTAACTCAGGGACATAAGTGCCTTGGCAAAGGGGCTGCAGGAGACAGGAGGGAACCACTAATCCTGAGAGACCTCAGAGACAGCTGCCCAGAGGAGATGATATGGAACAGAGTGTTGAAACAGGAGAAAGTGATCAGCAAAGAAGAAAATACAGGAATTTAAAGCAGTGGGAAATACAAAATCTGTCCAAAGGCAGAGATGCAAGAAATAACAGAGTTCTGTCTGATCATTTGTAAGATAAGCAGTGGAGGGAAATGGACAGGGGCACTCGCATTCATCGTCTGTTGTCCTCACATTAGCCCTGTGAGATCGCTGTTATTAACTCATTTCACAGATGAGGAAACCAAAGCTCAGAGTGGGGCTGAGCAAAGCTACCCATGCAGAGTAGCTCTGAAACCGGGTCCTATCCCCTGGTGGCTGAACTTCTTATAACGCCCTCCATGTAAAAACACGAGATTCAGATTCAAATGACACTTAAGAATATGATTAGTCTGAACCCTCTTAACTGCAAGTAGCAGAAACCCAGTTAAAAGAGGATGGGGTTTGGGAGACAGGTAACTGACACATAGAACTGGAGAGACTAAGAGTAACTTCAAGCATGGCTGGATCCAAAGGCTCAAATGTCCTCAGGAATTTGTCTTTCTCCAGCTTTCTACTCGGCTTCCCCCTGTGTTGACTTCATCCTCAGCTAGAGTCTTCCCATAGAGCCACCAGGAGGTCCAAGCTTCTATCTTAACATCTTTGCAGACCCAGTGGAAAAGTATGTCCCTTTCCTGCTGTTCTAACAAAAAGCTCCAAGCTTCAGTTTCATTGGCTGGATCGGGTCATATGTCTACCCCTGAACCAACTGTCATGTACCCAAACCCTGAAGCCAGGGCAAAGGGAAATAGGGCAACTCCACCTAATCTACAAGGACAAAAAGTGGGGAAAGTCAGATCCCTAAGAAGAATCAAGGTGCTGTTAGCATTGGAAGGGAAATTGAGGATGGAAATGTTAAATGAGGTATTTACCACAAGCACTTACTGTATGGCAGATACTTGTTATACACACCTAGAACCCCATTAACATCCGCTGGCTTCCAGTTTTCTGGCTCAGGGCAAAGATGGGCCATGGGACCGTGAAGGAGGTTGAAGAAGATTAAACCTGCTAGAATCTCTGCAAGTGGTAGGTTGGTGCAAAACTAATTGTGGTTTTTGCCATTAAAAGTAATATATACTAGAGTCTACACAGCATGGGAATCCCAGCTTGGTGTCTCATCCCAGCTTATGCATGGCATGGGGGGCAATCCAAGTAAGAGAGAGAGGGGGGCTCTTGCCACTGGGCTTTTTAAAGCTAAATATGCATGTCAAAATGCCTCGAATAATCACTTAAAAAAACACAGAAGGTAGAGATTCCATATGGTATAGAGGAAAGAGAACGAGAAAAAGAAATCAACTTAGAACAAGAAAAGAGAGGGGGGAAATTTAGAAAAAAATGGAACAAATGTAAAGCATAAAAACAGATGGAAGAAATGAATGAAAAAAAATCGGTAATTACAGTGAATATAAATTGAATAAATTGGCCAGTTAAAAAAATACAAAGATTGTCAGGCTTGCTTTTTTAAATCCAAACAAATGTTTTTACAGGGGCTTTAAATGTAAAGAACAAGATTTTTGAAAGCATAGGAAGGAAAAAAAGATATACTCAGCAAATACTAACTGAAAGAAATCTGAGTAGCTATGTTAATATCAGACAAAATGAACATAAGCAAAAGTATACCATCTTTAAAGATAAATATGGTCACCATATTTTGATAAACAATTCAGTTCACCAGAAAGATAAATTCTAAATTTGTGTGTACCAAATAACCCCACTTTAAAAATATGTAAAGTTGACAGAACTACAAAGAGAAATTGACAAATAATCATTACAGCAGAAAAAGTATAATATACTTCTATCAAAATTTAAAGACTAAGAATATAAAAAATCAGTAATTAATATTTTGGAAAACACAAAATGCTTAGAACACCATCTCTATAGAGAGTACATATTCCTTTCAAGCATATATGGAACATTTAAAAAGCTGACCATGTATTAGGCTAAGAAGCATGTGTCAGCATATTTCAAGGCACAGAATATGTTTCACACAGAACAATTCTCTGACTACAACAAAATTAAGTAATAACGAAACTCTTACATAGTTGCAAACATGTTTTTTAACAGCTCATGGGATAAAGAAAAATAATTATAGATATTATAAAACAATTTAAAGTAAACAACACTGAAAATACTGCACATCAAAGCTTGTAGGATGCCACTAAAACTCTACTCAAAAGGAAATATATAGCCTTAATGGCTGGTATTTTTTAAAGCAAATTTGAAATTTAATGATTTAAACAGCCAATTTAGGAAGCTAAAAAGAACAACAAAATAAACTCAAAGATAATTAAAGAAAGGAAATAGTAGAGACAAAGGAAGAAATTAATGAAACAGAAGACAGTTTTAATAAGGAGAAGAGCAACAAAACCAAACGTTAGTACTTTGGAAAGTTCTGGCAAAGCTTGCTAAGATAACAGAATAAACAACATAAGACTATGAATAATAAAGGGGGGATATTAATATAGATGCTGCAGAGTTCAAGAAAGAACATTCTGATCAATTTTATGCCCCAAACAACAAAAAACTAAGGTGAAGTGAATAAACAAACAGAACTTGCCAAAACTGACTTAGGAAGAAATAGAAAACCTGAAGGGCCCTATAACCATTAAAAATAAATAAAATGACAGGCTTACTTTGGCAGTTCATGTACTAAAATTGGAGCCATACCGAGAAGATTAGCATGGCTCCTGTGCTAGTATGACATGCAAATTCATGAGAATTCCATATTTTAAAAATAAATATGTAATATGAATAAAACACCAGTAGTATTTGGTTTTGCAAATGAGTTCTACCAGACACTCAGAGAACAGAGATCACTGTGCAGTCCTATACAAACCCTCTCAGAGGAGAGAAAAAGAGAGAAATTATCTTATTCATTTTATGAATAGAAGAATAATGTAGATTCAAAAATAAGTATGAAAAAGGAAATTACAATGTAATCAGAAACATGAACATAGTTACAAAAATTTCAAAGTATTAGGAAACATAATCCCGCAATATTTTTAAAAGAAAAATATAATTCCTCATGACCAAGTTAGATTTATACAGAAATAGGTTGCTTTCATATTAGAAATGTTACTAATGTAATTCAGCTCACCAACAAATTAAAGAAGAAAAAATCTTTGTAAATATTATATCAATAGAAGCTGAAAAAACATTGGGACAAGGCGTGGTGGCTCACGCCTGTAATCCCAGCACTTTGGGAGGCTGAGGTGGGCAGATCATCAGGTCAAGAGATTGAGACTATCCTGGCCAACAAGGTGAAACCCCATCTCTACTGAAAATACAAAAATTAGCTGGGCGCGGTGGTGGGTGCCTTTAGTCCCAGCTACTCAGGAGGCCGAGGGAGGAAAATTGCTTGAACCTGGGAGGCAGAGGTTGCAGTGAGCTGAGATTGTGCCACTGCACTCCAGCCTGGCAACTAAGTGAGATTCCGTCTAAAAAAAAAAAAAAAAAAAAAAAAGAATAAGTTTAAGCATTTATTCATGATTTGAAACACAAAACAAACAAAATCTCTAAGCCACTTCTAAAAAAGGGAGCAGGGCTGGCCATCACACTCCTATTCAACATATTACCAGCAATCAGTCCAGTAAGACAAGAAAAGTAAATTTTAAAAAAATAAGAGGGGAGAAAACAAAACTATTATTATTCACAGCTAATAACTATCCTCTATACAGAAACCAAACAGTATCTACAAATTGTGGTCATGAATAAGAAAGTTGAGCAGCATTGCCAGACTAAAATCAACGTACATTGTCAACTTTTGAAAACTACCATTTATAAGAACAATCAGAAAATTAGACATTGAAGAAGAGCTAAATAAATATCTTTCAATGATTATATGCTTTTCTTCATAAAAATCTGGTGTGTCATTTGTTAGATGAGTACCTAGGTATCTTGAGATTTTAGTTGTTGTCGTAAATGGTATCCTTTTATAGATCGTATTTTCTTACTATTTCTGATACATAGAGAATTGGACTCCGTATATGCAACTGCATTTTGTATAGTGATCTTATGTCCAATAGACTTGTTATACCCTAACATTAATTCAAATGACTTATAGATTCTGGAGGAAAAGACTGGATATTATAAAGATGTTTGTTCTTGCCAAATTAATCTGTACATTCAGAATAATTCCCATTAATCCAAACCGTGTTCTCATAGAAATTGACAAGCTGATTCTAAAATCTGTATAGTTGAGAATAGGCTCAGGAATTGCCAAGTCTTTTCTAAAGAGGAAAAAAATAAGATATAGCAATTAAGTCCTTGGCGGTAATGCTGCAAGAATAGAAAAACAGACCACTGGAAACAGACAGAGAATTCAGCTAGCACTCAAACACGTATGCACCAGGAGATAGGTCCAGTGAAGTCCTGAGCAGCATTTCTTGTAAGAGTTAAAAACTGGAAACAATCCAGATGTCCTTCAACAGCTAAATGCAGAAATAAATTGAAGTCTATTCATGCAATGAAATACTTTTTAAAATTATGTCACATTGTAAATACATACATAGTAAGGCTCCCTGAACCCATCATATGGATGCAAAGAGTTATCAACTTATGCCCAGTCTTTTTTTTTTTTTAACTGCTCCTGTGGTGCAGGACTACCTACCCCACAGGTATCGTGCCCTGAGTAGACTTTTTTTTGAGACAGGGTCTCACTTTGTCCCCCAGGGTGGAATGCGGTGGCATAATCTCAGCTCACTACAGCCTCAGCCTCCCAGGTTCAAGCAATCCTCCTGCTTCAGCCTCCCAAGTAGCTGGGACTACAGGTGCATGCCACCACGCCCAGCTAATTTTTGTATTTTTTTTATAGAGACAGAGTTTCGCCATGTTGCCCAGGCTAGTCTCGAACTCCTGACCTCAAGCGATCTGCCTGCCTTGGCCTCCCAAAGTGCTAGGATTACTGGCACGAGCCACTGGGCGTGACCCTAAAATACTTTACAACCATGAAAATGAGCTACAGCTATATCTTTCAAAAATATGTCAAACAGTAACAAAAAGTTAGCTATAGAGAAAAGATCATAAAACATGATTTCAGGTATATTCAAGTGAAATACAGGCAGAATAACATAATAGATTGTTTAGCGACACAGAAATATTTGCTGAAACAAATCAGGGGCTGGTAAATTTCAGTTTCCTAATCTGGTAGGTGGTTCCACTGGTATTCTTTTCAATATTCCTTAAGCCATGCATATGTGTTTTATATATAGTCTCTTTGGATGTTTAATGCATTTCATTTAAAAATATTTAAAGAGTAAATTGACATGAAACAAAAAGATACGACCGAATAGAGGAAGACTTGAGATGTTTGTTTTCTTTTTAGTTAATCTCTATGGTCTGAATTTGTTACTATGAACATGTGGTATTTCCAAAATAGCATTATTTTAAGTGATTTTTTAGGCCCCTTAGAAGAAGGGGCCTAGAGCTACCTTTTCTTTGATCATTTCACTGAGTGCAATGAGAGTTGCCTTCTCGGAGCCACAGGCTGTGTCTGGAATGTTAATGCAAGGGCAAATACCTGCCTGCGTGGTCAAATATGTACACTGCTAACACGGGAAAGGACGCTCACGGGCTCTGAAATGCCAGAGGGATGACCTCGAGGCCCAGGTGCAGGTGGGGTGTTCTGGGAGCATGGGAGTGACCAATCTACAGGCCTGGCCATGCCCAGGCCTCCTGCAATGGCTCGGCCAGCACATGCCCTCACATGGAAGTAAGTGCAGACATCAGCTCTGTCCTTGTTCACAAAGCCTTACAAAGTCAGGCCTCCAAACCCACAGCTATCGTCAGGTGGACACCATAGGCATGAAGGTTCCCTTCTCTTCCTCTGTGTGGAAGGGAGAGGGAGCAGTACACTCGATTCCCTTGGTGGCTGAGGTGTTCACAGCTGATTTGAATTCCAGGAGTAACTCAGACTTCTCCCAGACTTCTTCCCCCACTCGTGGCACGCTGTAGATGCTCAGGAATCATCTCACTAAGACACGGAAATGGCACAGTTTGACGGGGCGCCTGCTACCACACAGCCTATGTGTGCTTACTTTCATATGTATTCTGTAACACTGAATTCTTTCAGGAGTAGGAAAAGTGAGGGCCAGGGGCGGTGGTGGCTCATGCCTGTTATCCCAGCACTTTGGGAGGCTGAGGCAGGAGGATCGCTTGAGCCCAGGAGTTCAAGACCAGCCCAGGCCACAGAGTGACAACCTGCCTCTATTCAAAAAAAGGAAATTAAAAATAAAAATTTAGCCAGGCACAGTGGTGCACGCCTGTAGTCCCAGCTACTCGGGAGACTGAGGTGGGAGGATCCCTTGAGCCCAGGAGTTAGAGGTTGCAGTGAGCTATGATCACACCATTGCACTCCAGCCTGGCGACAGAACAAGACCCTGTCTAGAAAAAAACAAAAACAAAACAAAAATCCTGAATTGGATATTTTTATCTTCATTTGAAGTCCAGAAAAACTAAGTAAGTAACTTGACCACAGGCATGCAGCATCTTAGAAGTAGAGTTGGGATTTGAAAGCAAGTCTCCTGAATGCTCCTTCTTGTGGGTTGAGGGAAGAAGTCCCTGTTGCCTGTGGGCTGCTCTGGGTGTCAAAGGGAAGTCCCCCTCCCCTCCCCTTCTCACCCCACCCCACCCTTCCCAGGGCCTGGCTTAGTAGATGCAAAATCACGAGGCTAAACGAGGACTGCCCCCGCCTTGCTCTGTGGCCACCTCAGCCTGGTGTGTGCTTGTGTCTCCTCAGGAAGCCAGCACTGTCCCGTACTTCATGCTCCAGCAACCTCCTGAGCTGCTACAAGAGCCTGTGGGGGCTCAGGTTCCTTTGGAGACATATGGGATGCCCCTCGGAGGAGCCATCAGGGGAGCCACTCTCTGAGGAGCCACGGAAGAGACCTCCCCAGAAAGCGGTGAGGACGCCGCCCTCCCAGGCTGTCTAGACCTGGCCCCAGGACACTGAAGATACTGCTCCTGGTCCCCAAGATGTGACTCCTAGAGCTCCTAAGGACCCAGTCTCCAAAGCCACCAAGGACTAACCCTGGACTGAGTCTGGGGGCTCCCAGAACACACAGCTGGGTGTGGGGTCCTCAGGCCTAGGGCAGAACAGCCTATTCTGTGCTCAGCATTCCCAGATGGGCAAGCAAGACTCCTCTGGGCCCAAGTGGGCTGAATCCCATAGGTTCCAAGCTCACATTGGTGCTGGCCCTGGGAGTCATGAGCAGAGACGGTGGGACAGACGGGGATGCATGCACATGTGTATGCATGGGCGCATATGTGTAGGAACATGCATGTCCTCTGAGCAAGGCAGAGGGTATTGCGAGAAAGCACTGGCCTCTCCCTCGTGGGTTCTGCAGGATGAAGGAAAGGAAAGGAAAAGACAGAAAAAGGAAGGAAGTAGCTTTTCATGAGCACCACTGTGTACCAGGTGCTTCCCTGGCATGAGCTCTCGTAACCCTTATAGCAGCAACATGAGTTTACGGCAAGAATCACCACCACCCTGACTTTACAGAGGTGGAAACAGACTCAGAGAAGTGTGAGACCTGTCCAGGGCCACTCAGCACCTAGAAAGTGTGCCTGGCACATAGGCGGCATGCAAAAATATTTGTTGAATGGGTGAATGAATGAGAGGATGGGTGAAAAGCCAGCCCTCAAGCCCATACTCCTGACACTGCACTACCCCACCTCTCAGGAGAGAGGGCAAAGATTTCCTTGACTCAGCCACCTTCCTTCTAGCAAGGCTTAGAGCCCCAGGTTCTGGGGGTCCCTTCCTGCTACTGTATGACCCTCTCTGGTGCTTGTCGTCAAGAAGCGGTGTGTGGTGGACTTGCTGGGGAGAGTGTCTGCCACCAGGCACCATGGAGGGATGGATGGAAGCTGAGGGACTGTAATGGTTATGAGTGGGGGATTTGGCCCCCAGCACTGTCTGCTGGCTGCATGACCTTGGGCACATCACCTAACCCCTCTAAACAGCTTTTGAGTCCCCTGTCCAAGAGGGTAGGCTCCCTGTTCCTATTTACAGCATCCATAAAGAGACTCAAAGAGATAGGGTAGTGCGAGCCCCAGAGAAAGGGGGGCTGTGAAGGGCCTTCTGCCCCCAGGGCTTCTCAGTGGCATCTCCTGGCTGACCCCGACACTCAGTGTTCCTTGGTTTCCAAGATGCCCTGTGGTCTTCCCCCTCCCTGACATCCTTGACCTCTCCTTTCTATCTCTTTTGCAACTCATTGTCCTCTTCCTGCCATCAGATGTGGCTGTTCTCCAGGCTCAGTCCGGAGTCCTCTCTTCTCACTCAACATCTCTCCCTCTGTGACCTCGTCTGCACCCACAACTCCAGTTACAAGGCACGAGGTTTGGTTATGAAATCACTCACAGATTTGTGACTGCGGGCTTGGCTCCTTCCGGGAGTGTGAGACCCACTGCCACCTCCGCAACACCTCCACCTGGGAGATTCAAGGGCGCTCTCCCTCAGCGTGTCTGCAGCTGCAAGCCTACCTTCCCCCTGCACCGGCCCTGCTTCCCAGCTCCCCTTCTCACACCAAAGCCTGCCCGGGCTTCACAGGCTGAGGGTCCACCTTGCCACCTCTTTTTGCCTCAGTCCTCACGGAGTCCTGGCTCCACCGTCTGCTGGCTTCTTTCCATCTACCCTGTGTCACCCCATCCGGCCACCATCGTCTCCATCAGGACAGTTGGAACACCTCTTCTCAGCACTTCCACCCCCACCCAGTCCACCCTCCACCTGACAGCCAGAGTGGGCCATGCCAGATGCAACCCAGGTCATGCCACGCAGATGGATAAAACCATCTTCAACCCGGCCCTCAGGCCCTGTGTGCTGGGACCCTGCTGGGGCCTCTCCAGCCTCCCCCTGCACCAGGCCTCCTCCATCACTTCACTCAGGCCCTGCTGTCCTTTTCCTCTTGGTTTGATTAACTTGCTCTGCCCATTCCATGTGCAAGGCTGTTTCCATGACCAAATGCTCCTTCTGTCCATTTCAGTGCTCTGAAATGTCACTTCCTTCAGGAAGCCTTCCTTGACCCTCCACACCAGGCCAGACCCCTGCCACGCCCCTCAGAGCTCTCCTTGGAAGACACTGGCGTGACTGATGTCACAGCTGTTTGTGTGACTCCTTGAACGTTGTCTGTCTCTCCTCCTCACGAGGCCGTGGGTCCTGTCTATTTCCAGTGACCACTGTCTGTCTAGCCCCTAGAGGAGGGTTTGTCACATGGTAGGAGCTTAATAAATGCGTGTTGGATGAATGAGCAGAGAAAAGAGACAGTGCAGAGAGTGGACAAAACAGATGCTTTCAGCAGCGTATCTGCCAACAAACCTAAAGGCATGATTTGCCCTGGTGACCCCCAGAGGTCCTTAGTCTCTTGGCTGAATTCCTTCTGGAATCCCCAGAACCACCTCCTTGGAAGGTTTCCCAGGATTCTGAGGCAGGCGGGTCTCTCAGTCATGGCCACATGACCTCGAGCGAAAACAAACCAGTCTGGCTGATCACAGACTCAGCTGGTCACAGCTCTGGCCCAAGGTGCCCACGCACCACCCACCACAGCAGAGGATGCCTCCACGTCTGTCTCTAGGCTGCCCCCGCCTTCTGTAGGCCTCCTGGGGCCTCTGTTGGCTGCAGAAGTGGGGTACATGCTGCCTGGAGGAGGCACATCTGTGGTGGGACCCCAAATCCATGTTTGTGTTACCATCATGTTCCAATAAAACTATCGAAACAGATGCTGCCTCACACTTTTATTTTTTAACTTCCTGGTGAGGAAATGCTTCCCAAGCTTCATCATACGGTGTCTTGATTTAGAAAAACAGTCATGTTAAAATGCTGGGGTAAAGGCCAAATTAAAAATTGCCTTAAAAAGTAAAGACATTTTCCAGAAGCTAGTTTCATCTTAAAGGGCCACACCAGAAGTGAGGGAATGGTTGGTCAGAAGGACCCGGAGAACCAGGTAGTTGGGAGGAGCTTGGTAAGTGTTCCTGGAGCGGAATAGTTTTGAAATTGTCAGATGCAGAGACACCTTTTTTATGCGGAAGAAAGAGGCATCTTTAAAATGGAAAACCTGCCAATCAAGCAAGCCCACAATAGAGAGTGGGTGGATGAGGCGCAAGTGAAAACCAGGTCAGGAGAAAATGCATGGATTTTGTGCAAGGAATGAATCCCAGAGCTACCAACAGAAGCGTTTTGAGGAGGAAGGAAGGGAGCAGACCAGAGTTGAGGATGATGTTTGATCACTGCAGTGTCAGCCGTGAGCCATGGAAGGGAGAAGGCTGGAGGTTGTGGAATTCTGAGATTCCAGCCCTCCAGAAGAACCCACTAAGACACCCCTTGACAAATTTTCACAAGAAGTAGAGAAGAGATTGTGTGTAAATCAAAGCTTACAGGAATTGCTCTGCTCAAAATGAGATTTTATACATAGTTAGGGGAGAAAAGACAAAGCTGGAAGACTTGGGAAAGGTGAAGGTAGTAAATTGGGTTGCAGATGATGCTAAACAGTCCTGAACTGAACTGCTGACCCCTGAGCGACAGCTTCGGGTGTGATGAATATCAGGGCTCTTTATAGTCAAGCAGCCAGGGCTGGGGCCTGGGAACTGCAATGATCAGAATCTTGTGCCAGCAGGCTCAGATTCCACCAGTGGGAATCAGAGAAGCAAAAACCATGATCGCTAACTAGACAAAGGGGAATGAGGTTGCAGAGGGGAAAGGAGACCAGAGAGTCTTTGGGAAACTACGAAGACTCGGGGTGTGAGGCCCAAACAGGCTCCATGGGCAGGCTGGAGGCTTGGCGGCCACATTAGGAATTGTGTCTCCTCCACAAGTCACGGGAAGCCTTTGAAAGGTTTTCAGCAGAAGGGGCTAAAGGCATTCAGTCTCCAGTGGATAAAATAGATCAGGGGGAGGATCGGGGGCAGATCATGGGGGTGGACAGGAACATTCTATGAGCATCTGCTCACTGCAGACCTCAGGCTACATCTGGGAACTCAAAGGAATCAAAACTCATGCCCACCTGAAAGATGGGCATGCACCTAAATGTAAAAGGGAATGAGGGAAGGAACAAGCTGTGTGGAGAGCAGGGTGGCTGCGGCTGGGAGGGAGGCTCAGTGCGCGAGTGTGGGAGGAAGTGGATCCAGCAGCCAGCTGTGAGGTTCTAGAGGAAAAGGCTCCTGAGTACCCCAAGCCAGGTGGTGTTTAAACCCGGTTTAGATGCAAGGTGGGTGCTGGGGAGTTGCTCAGTAGCCAGATTGAGGGGTGGTTTGGAATCCCAACCCAGCTGAGCTGGGTTCTGCTCACAGCGACTGAGCCCCGGCAAAGCACCCGGAAGTTCACCGTGGCTTGGTGTGGCCCTCAGGACTACTGTCGAGGGAGAGTTCATCATCCTTATAGTCTAGATGAGGGAACGGAGCTCAGGGAGTTCAGGTAGCTCTCCCCATGTCACACAAGCAGGAAAGCATCGCTGGGGACACACATTTCCCACCGGAATTCCAAGCATCCGGTTAGAATTCAGGAGCCTCAAGCCTGCAGGGTGAATGGAAGGAGCACCCTTCCCAACTGCCAATAGACCTCGGGGGCTCACATCGGTATTTTGGAGGTCTTTGCAGAAGTCAGTGCCATGGCCCTGACCTCCTCATTCAAGGTCACAAAGCACAAAGTGCTTCTCACGTCCTGAGAGGCCACCCGGTGAGCCGCTGCACCGGCCTGGCCTGGCCTCGACCCTCACTCCATGGGCCATTTGGGGTGTTGCCAGAGTTCTCATGCACCTGGTGGCCCTGGCAGGACTCCCAAGGAAATAGGGACCCAAAGGGACATACAGTCTGGGCCACATGGCTCCCAGATAAACCTGTCCGTCACTTTCCACTGATTTTTATGAGCCCCTTCCTGTATCCAGACATGATGTCAGCCCTTCTACAGGCACCATTTCGTCTCTTCTGCAGCCAGCCATCCCAGGTAGAGATTAGCATCCCCAGGAGCGGCTAACAACTCCAAAATTAACAACCCGAACAAACAGCGTAGCTGGAGCTCCAACCAGCTTTGCTTGCCTCCAAGGTCCAAGTCTTTTCTTTATATCTTTATCTCGATATTAATTTTTAAAGACATAAGAGATACTAGACATACAATCTCTTTTTAAAATGGAAGCATTACAGAGAAAGGTAGAGTTCGTTTGACACACCCCCCCAACATCTTTTTTCCCTAGCAATTTAGCATGAACTATGCCAAATATCTCTATGCAGCCACTGTTACCCTAGTTTACTGTGTGGTGTTTGGTTCAGTTTTGTTTGTTTTGTTTTTTAACATAAAAGTTATACTGCACCTAAGGAACCAAACTCAACAGTATGTCTTTAAGTTTCAATCATGCTACCACATAAAGACCTCCCTCATTATTTTTAGCCACGGGGGGGCGGGGTGTTCCGTGGTATTGGTAGTGGTAGGTACCCTACAGTTTAGCTGTATTCCTAGCCACAGACATTTGAGTCATTTCTATTTTTCTGCCGTTTAAACAGTGATGTGCTGATCATCTGACAATGTTTCCTTGGGCACATGTGCAAGTGCAGTTTTTTTGGGGTGTGTGTGTGTGTGTGTGTGTGTGCGTCTGTTTAACATAAGTGTACCTGCAAATATCTTTCTGGATGTGGAGTATACATGCTGCCAAACAGCCCTTCAGAGAAGCACAGCATGTTCACACTCCCACCAGCAACACTGGGAAGA
>CAUYLG010045892.1:0-17833 GCA_963573385.1 Cacajao melanocephalus | reverse complement strand
AGGGGTGTAAATAGACTATTTGGTTAGTATTATTGTATCCACCACACACAATTTTATATTTTCCTTTATCATGTAAAATAACTTTCTTGACTTTTAAAGACTTTTAAATTTGATTTGTCCGCAAGTAACTACTTTTTTTTTTAAATGGGTATTAAAAACCTCTTTTATGCCAATAATTGTGCTTAACAATGGAGAACTTTTAAAGCTTATATTTAATGCCATTAGAAGGAAGCATTTAGCAGCAAGGATTTTAGCTCTCCAATTATTATTTTGTCCTATATTTGGATAAGTGTTCCTCATAAACTTCTAGTATAATTTGAGGGATCATGTAAAAGATAAAAAAATCTACACAAAGAATAAATACTATTATTTGTTTTCAGATAATAACTGTACAAATTAAAAGTTTTTACTTTTAAAGTGGCACTACATACAGCATTCTCTCAAAAATTTGTTTTAATCTCAAAATTAATATCTGTATATATCTATCTACAGAGGCATGTAGAAAAAAATGAGAAAAGACACATAATAAATTCAAAATGCACACAGAAAATATCAAAAACATTTTAAAACAGAAAACTTTTGCTTGATGGTTCTTCCTTCCCCCTCATTTTCACACTGTCTGTTCTATTCTAATTATATGTAGTACATAACAAAACCTAGATACATGGAAAAAGCATGATTTTTTGAAATGGAAAACATAAATGCCTGTTGAAAAATGATCAAGATTCATAAAACAGAGAGAAAAGACACCAAATAATTCAACTAGATGTAAACTTTAGTTTAAAAAATACTCTCAAACATAAACACATGATTAACTTATTAGATTATAAAGTTATATACATAAATATTATGTATGAAAATGTTTGCATATATACACATTTATACATATATGTACTATATATTAGGAGTGTATCTATATGTGCATATGTGTGTATGTGTACATTACATATCGTTAGTCTACTCCTAATTTTCCAAATTTCCAAATATTTTTGAAAATATATAATCCCAAAAAGTAACAAATTCTAAATATGTAATCCTAAAGAGTAAAAATATAACATTGCTAAAGTTTTCAAAATAAATATGATGCATCATGATAAAAGAAAAATACACACATACACAACATAGTGCCTTATTTCAAACTACCCATATTCTAAATAATCAGTGAGCAAGATTTGTAATAAGATATTTGAAAGGGAATTGAGTTTGGTTCCTGAAAGCACAAAGAAAATAGATAAGTGAATAAGCCTAGTTTTTAAAATTCCCTTTGACTTGCAGAATCAGATTGCTTAATGGTGGCAGGAAAGCAGTACTGCTTGTATTAGAGAAGCCTGGGTTTCATCTTGGAAGGAATTATTTACCAGACTTAATAGTTAAGCATAAATCTCATGAAGATTCACGAATAAAAATAAATATTGTGAGGGAAGCTAGTGTTTTAGGAAGATTCATTTACAATTCTGCATAAGATTCAAAATGATCTTGAAATGCACTCTTGGTATGGCCTGGGCAAAAACAGTGAGACCCTGATCCACTTTATACCATTACCAATGTAAAAGAGACATTGTTTACGAGAAATCTTCATAAAGTAGGAATAACAATAGACAGCTGAAGTGTGGGGAAATCAGAATGTGTTATTCAAGACTAATTAACTCATAGTGTTGGACACAACTGGCAGCAGTAAGAATGTGAAGCTTGCCGGGTGGGGATACGTGAACAGAATGTAGGAAAGGTATAGGGGAGACAAGGCAGTGGAGTTCAGATTTAAGTCAGTCTGTCTGATGAAGGTAGTTGATGTAATAGAAGATGATATTTTCAGGAAATAGAACCTAAAAAGAGAGAAGAAACTGCCTTGGGAAAACACAATATATAGTAATAGAGTGAATATAAAAAAAGTAAGTAAAGAAGACACTTTGGAACAAAGCAGTGATAGGATTACATTCAGATGTTTTCAATTATTGTGCTACCTTGGGAAACCTATGTAAGCTCTCTTTGCCACATTTTCTCAATTTTAACTGCAGGATTGTTATTAGAATTAGATATAATAGCAAGAGGGAAGAGCAAGATGGTGGAATAGAAAACTCCACCAATCATCCTCCATGTAAGGACACCAAGTTAACAACCATCTACACAGAAGAAAACACCTTTATAAGAACCAAAATCAAATGAGTATCCATGGTACCTGGTTTTAACTTCATGAAAGAGCAACTGAAGAGACAAAAAAAAAAAAATACAGTCTTGAATCACTGATGCCACCCCTTCCCTGCCCCTGGCAGTGTGGTATGGTGTGGAGAACATCAAGAATACAGCAATTGTAAGCACTAAACTTCATGCTGTCCTGTTAGAGCAGAAAGAGAAACCAGTCCAAACTCAGCTGATGCCTGCCCACGGAGGGAGCATTTTAACCAGCTGTATCTCCTAATAACTTGAGTTCCCACAATCCTCACCGCTGCAGGCTACAGTACTCTGTGTCTCCAAGTAAACTTGAAGGGCAGTCTAGGCAATAAGGACTGCAATTTGTTAGGTGAGTCCTAGCGTTGAATTAGGCCCAGAGACAATGGGCTGTGGGTAGGGTGGAGACACAACATACTAAGACACCAGCTGGTGCAGCCAGGGGAGTGCTGTCATCATCCCTCTCCTAACCCTGCTGCACACCTCCCAGCTCCAAAAGAAACCTCTTCCTTCCACTTGACAGGAAAGGGAAGAATGCAGAGGGCTTTGTCTTGCATCTATAATACCAGCCCAGCCACAGTAGGTTAGGGCACCAGTAAGAGTTGTGAGGCCCCCATTCCAGGCCCTAGGTCCTGGACAACATTTCTAGACACACCCTGGGCCAGAATGGAACCCATTGACTTGAGGGAAATGAAACAGACCTTTCAGCATTCATCACCTGCAAACTGAAGAGCCCTTGGGCCCTGAATGAATAAGAGCCATACTCAGATACTATATTAAGGGCCTTGGGTGAACCTCAGACTTGCAGACTTCAGGTGAAACTCATCACAGAACCAGCTGTAGTGACCACTGGGCAAAACTCCTGCAAAGAGAAAAGTAAAGGAGGCTTTGTCTTGCACCTCAAGTACCAGCATGACCACAGGGACGTAGAGCACCAAGCTAGCTCTTGGGGTCCCCAATTCCAGGGCTTGACTGTATTTCTGGACCTGTCTTTGGCCAGAGCTACCCTGAAAGATGAGTTCCAGAACAGGCAGCATTCACCACAAGCTGACTTAATAGATCTTGGGAGTGTTTAACATGAAGGGATGTTGAATTTTATCAAAGGCCTTTTCTACATCTATTGAGATAATCATGTGATTTTTGTTTTTAGTTCTGTTTATGTGATGAATCACATTTACTGATTTGCATGTGCTGAACCAGCCTTACATCCTGAGGATAACGCCTACTTGACCACGATGAATAAGCTTTTTGATGTGCTGCTGGATACAGTTTGCCAGTATTTTGTTGAAAATTTTTCTATCATTTTCATCAAGGATATTGGCCTAAAGTTTTTCTTTCTTTCTTTTCTTTTTTTTTTTTCCATTTCTGCTAGGTTTTGGTACTAGGATAATGTTGGCATTATATAATGAGGTATGGAGGGGTCCTTCCTTTTCCATATTTTTAGAAGAGTTTTAGTAGGAATGGTACCAGCTCTTCTTTGTACCTCTGGTAAAATTCAGCTGTGAATCTTTCTGGGCCTGGGCTCTTTTTAGTTGGTAGGTTATTTATTACTGCTGGGAATTCAGAACTTATTATTGATCTATTCAGGGATTTAACTTCTTTCTGGTTCAGTCTTGGGAAGGTGTATGTGTCCAGGAATGTAACCATTTCTTATAGATTTTCTAGTATATGTACAGAGAGGTGTTTATAGTATTATCTGATGATATTTTGTATTTCTGTGGAGTCAGTGGTATTATCTTCTTTATCACTTCTGATTGTGTTTATTGGACTCCTCTCTCTTTACTTCTTTATTAGTCTAGCTAGTGGTCTATTTTATTAATTTTTTCAAAGAAAACATCTCCTGGATATACTAATTTTTTGAAGTATTTTTGTATGCGTCTCTAGCTCCTTCAGTTTAGCTCTGATCTTGATTATTTCTGGTCTTCTGCTACTTTTGGAGTTCATTTTCTAATGGTTCTTCAGTTCTTTTACTTGTGATGTTAGGTTGTTAACATAAAATCTTTCTAGCTTTTGGATGTGGCCATTTCATGATATAAATTTTTCTTTTAATGCTGATGTACCTGAGTCCCAGAGATTTTTGTACATTGCATCTTTGTTCCTATCGGTTTCAAAGAACTTCTTGATTTCTACCTTAATTTCATTATTTACCCAAAAGTCATTCAAATCAGGTTATTGAATTTCCATGTAGTTACATGGTTTTTACTGAATTTCTTAATCTTTAGTTCTAAATTGATTGTGCTGTGATCTGAGAGACTATGGATATTGAAAAAATTTTCTAATACAATCATGTCATCTGCAAACAGGGACAATTTGACTTCTTCTCTTTCTATTTGATTGCCTTTTATTTCTTTTTCTTGCCTGATTGCTCTGGCCAGAACTTCCAATACTATGTTGAATAGGAGTAGTGAGAGAGGGCATCCTTGTCTTGGCCAGTTTTCAAAGGGAATGCTTCCAGCTTTTACCCCTTCATCTATGATATTGGCTGTGTTTGTCATAAATAGCTCTTACTATTTTGAGATATGTTCCATCAATTCCTAGTTTATTGAGAGTTTTTAGCATGAAGGAGTGTTGAATTTTATTGAAGGCCTTTTCTGCATCTATTGAGATAATCATGTGGTGTTTGTCATTGGTCCTGTTTAAGTGATGGATTATGTTCATTGATTTGCATATGTGGAACTAGCCTTGCATACCAGGGATGAAGTAGACTTGATCATGGTGGATGAGCTTTTTGATGTGCTGCTGGATTTGGTTTGTCAGTATTTTGTGGAAGATTTTTCATCGATGTTCCTCAGGGATATTGACCTGAAATTTTCTTTTTTTTTTATTGTGTCTCTGCCAGGTTTTGGTATCAGGATGATGCTGGCCTCACAAAATGAGTTAGGGAGGAATCCTTCTTTTTCTATTGTTTGGAATAGTTTCAGAAGGAACGGAGCCAGCTCCTCTTTGTACCTCTGATATAATTCGGCAGTGAATTCATCTGGTCCTGGGCTTATTTTGGTTGATAGGCTAGTGATTACTGCCTCAATTTCAGAATTTGTTACTGGTGTATTCTGGGATTGACATCTTCCTGATTTAGTTTTGGGAGGGTGTCTATGTCCCGGAATTTGTTGATTCTTCCTAGATTTTCTAATTTATTTTTGTAGAGGTGTTTATAGTACACTCTGATGGTAGTTTATATTACTGTGGGATCTGTGGTGATATCCCTTTTGTCATTTTTATTATGTCTATTTGACTCTTCTCTCTTTTTTTCTCTATTAGTCTATTTTTTCTATTAGTCTATTTGTCTATTTTCTCTATTAGTCTATTTTGTTGATCTTTTCAAAAAACCAGATCCTGCATTCATTGATTTTTTTTGATGAGTTTTAGTTTCTCTATCTCCTTCAGTTCTGCTCTGATCTTAGTTATTTCTTGTCTTCTGCTAGCTTTTGAATTTGTTTGCTCTTGTTTCTCTAGTTCTTTTAATTGTGATGTTGGGATGTCGATTTTATGTATTTCCTACTCTCTTCTGTGGGCATTTAGTGTTATAAATTTTCCTCTAAACACTGCTTTAGCTATGTCCCAGAGATTCTGGGACAGTGTGTCCTTGTTCTCATTGGTTTCAAAGAACTTATTTACTTCTGTCTTAATTTTGTTATTTACATGGTAGTCATTCAGAAACAAGTTCTTCAGTTTCCCTTTAGTTGTGTGGTTTTTAGTGAGTTTCTTAATCCTAAGTTCTGATTTGATTGCACTGCACTGAAAGACTGTTTCTTATGATTTCCACTTATTTGCATTTGCTGAGGAGTGTTTTACTTCCAAATATGTCATCTATTTTAGAATAAGTGTGATGTGATGCTGAGAAGAATGTATATTCTGTTGATTGGGAGTTCAGAGTTCTGTAGATATCTATTAGGTCTACTTGATCCAGAGCTGAATTCAAGTCCTGAATATCCTTGTTAATTTTTTGTCTCATAGATTTCTCTAATATTGACAGAGGATTGTTAAAGTCTCTCACCATTATTGTATGGGAGTCTAAGTCTCTTTGAAGGTCTCTAAAAGCTTACTTTATGAATCTGGGTGCTCCTGTATTGGGTGCATATATATTTAGGATAGTTGGCTCTTCTTGTTGTATTGATCCCTTTACCATTATGTAACATCCTTCTTTGTCATTTTGATATTTGCTTAAAAGCTGTTTTATCAGAAACTAGAGTTACAATCCCTGCATTCTTCTTTCTTTCTTTTTTTCTATTTGCTTCATCCCTTTATTTTGAACCTCTATTTGTCTTTGCACATGAGACGGGTCTCCTGAACACAGCACACCACTGGGTCTTGACTGTTTATCCAATTTGTCAGTCTATGTTTTTTAATTGGGGCATTTAGCCCATTTACATTTCAGGTTAATATTGTTATGTGTGAATTTGATCCTTTCATTAAGATGCTAGCTGTTTATTTTGCCTGTTAGTTGAGGTAGTTTCTTCAAAATGTTGATGGTCTTTACAATTTGATATGTTTCTGCTGTGGCTGGCATCAGTTTTTCCTTTCCATGTTTAGTGGTCCCTTGAGGAGCTCTTGTAAGGCAGGCCTGGTTGTGTAAAAATTTCTCAGCATTTGCATGTCTATAAAGGGTTTTATTTCTTCTTTGTTTATGAAGTTGAGTTTGGCTGGATATGAAATTCTGGGTTGAAAATTCTTTTCTTTTATATATATATATGTATATATACATATACATGTATATATATACATATGTGTATATATATACATATGTATATATATATACACACACACATATATATATTTTTATTGCACTTTAGTTTCTGGGGTACATGTGCAGAACATGCAGGATTGTTGCATAGGTATATACATGGCAATGCGGTTTGCTGCCTCCATCCCCTCATCACCTATATTTGGCATTTCTCCCCATATTATCCCTCCTCAACCTCCCTGCCCCATTCTGTCCCTCTCCTATTCCCCCCAAGAGACCACAGTGTGTGATGTTCCCCTCCCTGTGTCCATATGTTCTCATTGTTCAATACCCGCCTATGAGTGAGAACATGTGGTGTTTGATTTTCTGTTCTTGTGTCAGTTTGCTGAGAATAATGGTTTCCAGATTCATCCATGTCCCTACAAAGGACACGAACTCATCATTTTTTATGGCTGCATAGTATTCCATGGTGTATATGTGCCACCTTTTCCTTGTCCAGTCTATCATCGATGGGCATTTGGGTTGGTTCCAAGTCTTTGCTATTGTAAACAGTTCCTCAATGAACATACATGTGCATGTATCTTTATAACAGAATAATTTATAATCCTTTGGATATATACCCAGTAATGGGATTGCTGGGTCAAAAAGAATTTCTATTCCTGGTGCTTGAGGAATTGCCACACCGTCTTTGACAATAGTTGAACTAATTTACACTCCTACCAACAGGGTAAAAGTGTTCCTATTTCTCCACATCCTCTCCAGCATCTGTTGTCTCCAGATATTTTAATGACCACCATTGTAAATGGCATGAGATGGTATTTCAATGTGGTTTTGATTTGCATTTCTCTAATGACCAGTGATGATGAGCATGTTTTCACATGTTTGTTGACCTCATAAATGTCTTGTTTTGAAAAGTGTCTGTTCATATCCTTCACCCACTTTTGAATGGGTTTGTTTGTTTTTTTCTTGTAAATCTGTTTTAAGTCTTTGTAGATTCTGTATATTAGCCTTTTGTCAGATGGGTAGATTGCAAAATTTTTTCCCATTCTGTTGGTTGCCGGTTCACTCTAATGATTGTTTCTTTTGCTGTACAGAAGCTCTGTAGTTTAATTAGGTCCCATTTGTCTATTTTGGCTTTTATTGCCAATGGTTTTGGTGTTTTAGTCATGAAGTCCTTGCCTATGCCTATGTCCTGAATGGTTTTGCCTAGGTTTTCTTCTAGGGTTTTTATGGTGTTAGGTATTATGTTTAAGTCTTTAATCCATCTGGAGTTGATTTTTAAGTGTAAGATGTCAGAAAGGGGTCCAGTTTCTGCTTTCTGCACATGGCTAGCCAGTTTTCCCAATACTATTTATTAAACAGGGAATCCTTTCCCTATTGCTTGTTTTTGTCAGGTTTGTCAAAGATCAGATGGTTGTGGATGTGTGGCATTGCCTCCAAGGCCTCTGTTCTGTTCCATTGGTTTATATCTCTGTTTTGGTATCAGTGCTATGCTGTTTTGATAACTGTGGACTTGTAGTATAGTTTGAAGTCAGGCAGTGTGATACCTCTCATTTTTTTCTTTTTCTTAGGATTGTTTTGGCTATGTGGGCTCTCTTTTGGTTCCATATGAAGTTTATGGTGGTTTTTCTCCAGTTCTGTGAAGAAGATCATTGGTAGCTTGATGGGGATAGCATTGAATCTATAAATTACTTTGGACAGTATGGCCATTTTCACAATATTGATTCTTCCTAACAATGAACATGGAATTTTTCTCCATCTGTTTGTGTCCTCTCTTATTTCCTAGAGCAGGGGTTTTCAGTTCTCCTTGAAGAAGTCCTTTACATTCTTTGTTAGTTGTATTCCTAGGTATTTTGTTCTCTTTGTAGCAATTGTGAATGGGAGTTCCCTTTTGATTTGGCTCTCTGTTAGTCTGTTATTGGAGTATAGGAATGCTTGTGATTTCTGCACATTGATTTTGTATCCTGAGAGTTTGCTGACATTGCATATCAGTTTAAGGAGATTTGCAGCTGAGATGATAGGGTCCTCTAAATATACAATCATATCATCTGCAAATAGAGACAATTTGACTTCCTCCTTTCCTAATTGGATACACTTTATTATTATTTTTTCTTGCCTAATTGCTCTAGCTAGAACTTCTAATACTGTATTGAATAGGAGTGGTGAGAGAGGGCATCCTTATCTACTGCCAGATTTCAAAGGAAACGCTTCCAATTTTTGCCCATTCAGTATGATATTGGCTGTAGGTTTGCCATAAATAGCTTTTATTATTTTGAGATATGTTCCTTCGAGACTTATTTATTGAGATTTTTTAGCATAAAGGGCTGTTGAATTTTGTTGAATGCCTTCTCTGCATCTATTGAGATAATCACATGGTTTTTGTCTTCGGTTCTGTTTATGTGGTGGATTACGTCATACACTTGCATATGTTGAACCAGGCTTGCATCCCTAGGATGAAGACTACTTGATTGTGATGGATAAGCTTTTTGATGTGCTGCTGTAATTGGTTTGCCAGTATTTTATTGAAGATTTTTGCATCTCTGTTCATCACAGATATTGTCCTGTAGCTTTCTTTCTTTGTTGAGTCTCTGCCAGGTTTTGGTATCAGGATGATATTGGTCTCATACAATGATTTGGGAAGGATTCCCACTTTTTATATTGTTTGCAATAGTTTCAGAAGGAATGGTGCCAGCTCCTCTTTGTTCATCTGGTAGAATTCAGCTGTGAACCTGTCTGGATCTGGGCTTTTTTTGGTTGGTAGACTATTAATTGCTGCCTCAACTTCAGCCCTTGTTATTGGTCTGTTCAAGGTTTCAACTCCTTTCTGGTTTAGGCTTAGTAGGGTACAAGTGTCCAGGAATTTATCCATTTCTTCCAGGTTTGCTAGTTTATGTGCATAGAGCTGTTTGTAGTCATCACTGACGGCAGTTTGTATTTCTGTGGAACCTGTGGTGATATCCCCTTTATCATTTTTTTATTGCATCTATTTGATTCTTCTCTCTTTTCTTTTTTATTAATCTGGCTAGTGGTCTGTCTATTTTGTAGATCTTTTCAAAAAACCAGCTCCTGGATTTTTTGATTTTTTGAAGGTTTTTTGTGTCTCTATCTCCTTCAGTTCTGCTCTGATCTTAGTTATTTCTTGTCCTCTGCTAGCTTTTGAGTTTCTTGATCTTGCTCCTCTGGCTCCTTCAATTTTGACAGTAGGGTGTCGATTTTAGATCTTCTTCACTTCTCTAGTGGGCATTTATTGCTATAAATTTTCATCTAGACACTGGTTTAAGGTGTCCCAGAGATTCTGATATGTTGTGTCTTTGTTTTTGTTGGTTTTGAAGAACATCTTTATCTCTGCCTTCATTTCATTGTTTATCCAGTCAACATTCAAGAGCAGTTGTTCAGTTTCCATGAAGTTGTGCAGTTCTGAGTTAGTTTCTGAATTCTGAGTTCTAATTTGATTGCACTGTGGTCTGAGAGACTGTTTGTTATGATTTCCATTCTTTTGCATTTGCTGAGGAGTTATTTACTTCCAATTTTATGGTCAATTTTAGAATAGGTGCAATGCGGTGCTGAGAAGAATATATATTCTGTGGATTTGGGGTGGAGATTTCTATAGATGTCTATTAGGTCTGCTTGGTCCAGATCTGAGTTCAAGTCCTGGATATCTTTGTTAATTTTCTGTCTCGTTGATCTAATGTTGACAGTGGAGTGTTAAAGTCTCTCACTATTATTGTGTGGGAGTTTAAGTCTCCTTGCATGTCATTAAAGACTTGCTTTATGTGTCTTGGTGCTCCTGTATTGGGTGTGTATATATTTAGGATCATTAGCATTTCTTGATGCATTGATCCTTTTACCATTATGTAATGCCCTTCTTTGTCTCTTTTGATTATGGTTGGTTTAAAGTCCATTTTATTAGAGACTAGGATTGCAACTCCTGTTTTTTTTTTTTTTTTTGCTCTCCATTTGCTTGATAAATCTTCCTCTATCCCTTTATTTTGAGCCTATGTGTGTCCTTGCACGTGAGATGGGTTTCCTGAATACAGCACACCAATGGGTCTTGACATTTTATCCAATTTGCCAGTCTGTGTCTTTTGATTGGGGCATTTAGGCCATTTACATTTAGGGCTAATATTGTTATATGTGAATTTGATCCTGCCATTTTGATATTAGCTGGATATTTTGCTCATTAGTTGATGCATTTTCCTCATTGTGTCGATGGTCTTTACCATTTTGTACGTTTTTGGAGTGGCTGGTACTAGTTGTTCCTTTCCTTGTTTAGTGCTTCTTTCAGGAGCTCATGTAAGGCAGGCCTGGTGGTGACAAAGTCTGTCAGCAATTGCTTGCCCATAAAGGATTTCATTTCTCCTTCACTTATGAAGCTTAGTTTGGCTGGATATGAAATTCTAGGTTGAAAGTTCTTTCCTTTCAGGATGTTGAATATTGGCCCCCACTCTCTTCTGGCTTGTAGGGTTTCTGCTGAGAGATCCACTGTGAGTTTGATGGGCTTCCCTTTGTGGGTAACCCGACCTTTCTCTCTGTCTGTCCTTAGCATTTTTTCCTTCATTTCAACCCTGGTGAATCTGATGATTATGTGCCTTGGGGTTGCTCTTCTTGAAGAATATCTTTGTGGTGTTCTCTGTATTTCCTGGGCTTGAATGTTGGCTGACCTTGCTAGGTTGGGGAAGTTCTCCTGGATAATATCTTGAAGAGTGTTTTCAAGCTTGGATTCACTCTCTGTCACATTCAGGCACACCTATCAAACGTAGATTAGGTCTTTTCACATAATCCCATATTTATTGAAGGCTTTGTTCATTTCTTTTTACTATTTTTTCTGTATTCTTGCCCTCTCATTTTATTTCATTGAGTTGTTCTTCACTCTCTGATATCCTTTCTTCTGCTTGGTCGATTCAGCTACTGAAACTTGTGTATGCTTTGCAAAGTTCTCGTGCGGTGTTTTTCAAATCCATCAAGTCATTTATATTCTTCTCTAAGCTGTTTATTCTAGTTAGCATGTCATCTAACCTTTTCTCTAGGTTCTTAGTTTCTTTGCACTGGGTTAGCACATGTTCTTTTAGCTCTGAGAAGTTTGCTATTACCTGCCTTCTGAATCCGGTTTCTGTCAATTCATCAGATTCATTCTCCATCCTTCTTTGATCCCTAGCTGGTGAGGAGTTGTGATCCCTTGGAGGAGTAGAGGTGTTCTGGTTTTTGGTGTTTTCATCCATTTTGCACTGGTTTCTTCCCATTTTAGTGGCTTTATCTACCTGTCATCTTTGTAGTTGGTGACTTTCGGATGGGGTCTCTGAGTGGACATCCTTTTTGTTGATGTTGAAGCTATTTCTTTCTGTTTCTTAGTTTTCCTTCTAACAGTCAGGCCCTCCTGCTGCAGGGATGCTAGAGGTCCACTCCAGACCCTGCTTGCCTGGGGATCTCCCATGAGGGTGCAGAACAGTAAGGGTTGTTGCCTGTTTCTTCTTCTGTTCTCTTCATCCCAGAAGGGTACCCACCAGATGTTGGCCTGAGCTCTCCTTTATCAGAACTAATAACTGCCTCTTTTCTTAGGTGCTCTGTCCTAGGAAGGTTGGTTTTATTTGTAAATTCCTGATGTGCTGCTACCTTTTTTCCTAGATGCCCTGCCCTGCACGGAGTAGTCAAGACACAGTCTACCAGCAGAGGCATTGTTGAGCTGCTGCAGGCTCTGCCCATCTGCTGTGTGATCTGCCTCAGTATTGGTGGACTGCCTCGGTAGTGGCGGACACCCTTCCCACACTGAGCTGGACTGTCCCTGGTCCAACTGCACTTGCTGCGAAACTGTCAATCCAGAGCATTTCAGATTTTTTTTTTTGGGAGTGGTACCCACTGAGCCAGATTGCCTGGCTTCCTCTCTCAGCCCCCTCTCTTTCAGTTGAATGGGTGGCTCTGTCTCCCACGCGTTCCAGGTACCAGTTGAAACAGCCACCTAGATTTATGTGAGTTTCTGTGCACCAACCTGTGGCACCGGCTGAAACAGCCATGCTGGAAACCCATGGTGCTTTTTGTCCCTGGAATCTCCTGGTCTGTGGGTAGTAAAAACTTGTTTGGAAATGCAGTCACCCTCTGCAATGTTGAAAATGAAGAAAATAATTTTTGACATTGTTCTTGCTGGGAACTGCACTCTGGAGCTTTGCCTATTTGGCCATTTGGATCCTCTCCTGAGCTCTGAAGATACAGTTCCAATACATGTGGCTTTAAAAAGAGGATGACAGGGCTCCTTGAGACAGTCAGAGGGGAAGGGCTCCCTGGCAGAACCTCCTAGGGCCCAAGTACTGAGAACAATGTCAAAAATTCTTTTCTTTAAGAATGTTGAATATTGGCCCTCACTCTCTTCTGGCTTGTAGAGTTTCTGCAGAGAGATCTCCTGTTAGTCTGATGGGCTTCCCCTTGAGGGTAATCTGACATTTCTCTACTGTTACCCTTAACACTTTTTTCCTTCATTTCAACCTTGGTGAATCTGATGATTATATATCTTGGGGTTGCTCTTCTCAGAGAGTATTTTAGTTGTGTTCTCTGTATTTCCTAAGTTTGAATGTTGGCCTGTCTTGCTAGGTTGGGGAAGTTCTCCTGGATAATATCCTGAAGAGTGTTTTCCATTTTGGTGCCATTCTCCCTGTCACTTCCATGTACACCAATCAAATGTAGGTTTGGCCTTTCCATATAGTCCCATATTTCTTGGAGGTTTTGTTTATTTCTTTTCATTCTTTTTTCTCTAATTTTGTCTTCACACTTTACTTCATTAAGTTGATCTTCAATCTTTGATCTCCTTTCTTCTGCTTGATTGATTCATCTATTGATACTTGTGTATGTTTCATGAAGCTTTAAACAGTGGCACACCCAGATATATAAAGAAAATATTATCAGAGATTAAGAGAGAGATAGACACAAATACAACAATAGCTGGAACTTCAAAACCCCACTTGCAGCATTGAACAGACCTTCCAGACAGAAAATTGAATTCAAGTTCAATAATGGCCAAAAGATTTGAATAGACATTTCTCAAAAGACATGCTAATGGCAAACAAGCATAAGAAAAGATGCTCAAAATCATTTATCATTCAGAGAAATGCAAATCAAAACTACAATGAGATGTCATCTCACCCCAGTTAAGATAATTTGGATCCGAAAGACAAGCAACAAGTGCTGGTGAGGATGTGGAGAAAAAGGAATCCTCATACAATATTGGTGGGAATGTAAATTAGTACAACCACTATGGATAACAGTTTGGAGGTTCCTCAAAAAATTAAAATTATACTACCATAAGATCTGGCAGTATCACTGCTGGATATTAACTCCCCAAAAAGGGTAATCAGTGTATCAAAGACATATCTGCACTACCATGCTTGTTGCAACACTGTTTATAGTAGCTAAGATTTGGAAGCAACCTATGTGTATATCAACAGATAAATGGCTTTTACATAATGTGGTACAGATACACAATGGACTACTTTTCAGCCATAAAATAATAGTGAGATCCAGTTTTTTTGCAACAACATGGATGGAACTGGAGATTATTATGTTAAATGAAATAAGCCAGGCACAGACAAACAAACATTGTATGTTCTCACTTATTTGTGGGATCTATAAACCAAAACAATTGAACTCATGGACATAGAATGTAGAAGTATGACTACCAGAGGCTGACAAGGGTAGTGGGTGGTTGCGGGTAGAGTGGGGATATCTAAAGAGTACAGATTACTAGAAGTAATGTATAAGATCTACTATTTGATAGCACAATAGGTTGACTATAGGCAGTAATTACTGAATTGCATGTTTTAAAATATCATAAAGATTGTAATTGGATTATTTGTAACTGAAAGGATAAATATTTGAGGGGATGAATACATCCATTCTCTATGATATGCTTATTTTACACTGCATGCTTGTATCAATATATCTCACGTACCTCATATATATACTCACCTAGTAGGTACCCATGATACTTTTTAAAGTAATAAAATAAATTTAAAAAATATTAGATATAATAATGATGTAGAGATCTTATACATTAGCACACAATTTATTATAGGTATTCTTTTTCTAAAAGAAACAAAATATGTTGTAGAAGACACCAAAAAACAAGAATTGTTCATGAATGCTCTTAAAGGGGAAACATTTAAATAAGTAAATGCATTATAATTGATGATCTTATTATTAACATTTTATAGAAGATGTGAAAGTAGAAGCCAGGTAGCAAGGTATTTCTGAGACAGTGAATATGAGTATAGATTTTTCTTTCAAATAACATGCAGTGAAAAAATAGATTGGATTGTGGTAAAGATACAGAAGAATTAATGGTCGTTTTTAATTGTTGTGCTTTTGCTATGGGAGACAAGAAGTGGTTTAACTTTAAAATAGTTATTTGAGAAACAGTTTGGAAATATGAACAGGAAATGCAATAACTGAATGAAGTAAGTCTTGAGTAAGGCAGAAAGAAATGATTCAACACACAGGTCGAAGGAAGAATAGCCTTGGGAAGATTGAGCTGAGTTGTGCTTTTTGGAAGGCAGCTTAGACATTGGCATTAGAACAAGACTTAGAATTCATACTCTAATTTTCTGAATGTGTGTGATCCTCAAATAGCCACTAGATTTCTCCAGGTCAAATATTCTCATCTATAAGCTAAAAAGATGTTACTAATATCTGCAGTTATTTTAACCTTATAATAGACTTTCAACAAATGTAAATTTCTCCCTTTCCTTCCCTAATCCTCCAGAGATGTAGTTTTGAAAGCTGAGAAATGGCCTTCATCTGCTGGGAAAGGTATGTTTGGGTGTATTAGGTAAGTGGGACGGGTTCTAGATAGCTTTCATGGGGAATGTGGTGGGGAAGGCAATTTAAGAAAAAAGAGAAATGAATAAAGTAATTGTCTAGATTTTGTGAAAGCTCCGTTGAGTTTTAAAAACTTGTGAATTCAGAGAGACAGTAGCTTACTAATCACAACCCCAGATACTGTCTTCTTAATAGCATCTTTAGGACTCTAGATAGGTATCTGGTTCCCTGAAGAGGTAGTAATTTATAAAAACCTGGAGTGGCCAAGACTCTGGAATAAACCTGCTCAAAGAGTACATAATCAACAGAATATTGCTTTCTGTGAGCTGTTACAGATAAGCCTTCCAGTAGCCCTTGGGGATTCATGTGTTATTTCAGATCATGAGTTTTAAATCATTCCTCATTTCTCAAAAGACAATTGTGCTATCTCCCTGACCAGTGAGTCACTTACACACTTATAGCTGGTTGACAGTATTTTGTGACTGAATGTAAGAAATGAATGTTGTTTAGAATGATAAGATGACTTCTATTTTCCCTCTTTAGTGCTAAAAAAGCTTAGATTGCCATGGGAAAAAATATTATTTAGGCATCTGTAATTGAATGTAAGGTGAAGTTTCTCCATGTTTAAAGAGAAGATGTAGTGCAGCCCATGAAGACAAGGTTTATTCTCTGGGCTGCTAATGTCCCAAATCATTTCATTAATATTAACCAAGGTTTGGAAATCTCCTCAGGCAAGCATATGTTGTAACTCACAGATTAGAATCCCCTAATAACTCACATAGTCTCCAAACTTACCTTTAGAGGTTAGAGGAATAATGGGGGCAGAGACATTGTTTTTGGCAGGTAAGAGAAAGGCTTTTCTGTCACTGGGAAAATGTTGCTTCTCTTTAGAGAAAAAAAAATGTTGCCTTATTAACAATTGTGTAACACTGAAACAGAATTAAATTTGTTCTATACATTTCCTGCCCTAGGAACTTGTTTTTTTTAGTGGTAAGCATTTTGAAACACATGGCATTAGAAATAAGCAAAATAAAACATTTTTGTTTTAATTTTATTTAATATGCTGTATTTAAATGTTCGTGACTTTAAGACAAATGTAAATATTAGCTATAAACTGTTGACAGGCTGATATTGGACTAATAATAGCAATATCCTACCCATTTAATTTATTTAACCATTTAATCCTCAAAATAACTCTATAAGGTGGGTATAATTCTGTATTTTAAATATGAAGATATTCAGAATTAGTAAGGTAAGTTAACTTTCCCACATCAAAAATCAGCACAGACTAAGGAAGAATTCAAATTCACACTCTTAACATGAATATATACATAGCAGATACATATATAATATTTATTGTAATTACATTGAAACAATGTATATTCTTGTATTATATACTATTGATTGTTAATCCCTAAATTTCATTTTCTCCACCTTAATTATACTCTTTCAAGTGGTGAAATAAGGCAGATATACTATCGATAGGAACATCTTGCATTTTTGGCCAAGTAGATATGAAGGCTATTTTAAAGGACAAAATTAAATCAAAACAGCATGGTACTGGTACCAAAACAGAGACATAGACCAATGGAACAGAACAGAGGCCTTGGAGGCAACGCCACACATCTACAACCATCTGATCTTTGACAAACCTGACAAAAACAAGCAATGGGGAAAGGATTCCCTATTTAATACATGGTGTTGGGAAAACTTGCTAGCCATGTGCAGAAAGCGGAAACTGGACTCCTTCCTGACACCTTACACTAAAATTAACTCCAGATGGATTAAAGACTTAAACATAAGACCTAACACCATAAAAACCCTACAAGAAAACCTAGGCAAAACCATTCAGGACATAGGCATAGGCAAGGACTTCATGACCAAAACACCAAAAGCACTGGCAACAAAAGCCAAAATAGACAAATGGATCTAATTAAACTCCAGAGCTTCTCTACAGCAAAAGGAACTATCATCAGAGTGAACCAGCAACCAACAGAATGGGAAAAAATTTTGCAATTGCTGGAGAGGATATCAAGAATTAGGGACACTTTTACACTGTTGGTGGGAGTGTAAATTAGTTCAACCATTGTGGAAGACAGTGTGGCGATTCCTCAAGGACCTAGAAATAGAAATTCCATTTGACCCAGCAATCTCATTACTGGGTATATGTCCAAAGTATTATAAATC